>JAMXBB010000004.1:95548650-95625391 GCA_024138015.1 Lumnitzera littorea | reverse complement strand
TTTAAATTACAAATTGTCTACTTCAAAGCGGGTTAGTTGTGGACGCCTTGTGTAGATCAGGTCTAGGATAGCGGTTGTGAGGCCAACTTCTATCTTAGGGTGGTTTACACGGCGGGGCTGTTACGACTCTGCCGCTTCGGGGCGTGACAAATAGCAACATTTGTAATTATTAAGAGAAATACAGACAGTGAAGAATATTCATATAGCGAATTTACACTTGGACGTTCCTTTTAGAAGTAAGGACATTCTTGAGCCCTTTGAGTTGGCAGTTCGAATTATTGAGTGTGCTGTACTCCTTAATCTCTCATGTTCTTATCAATCTTGCCTTTAAGATTATGGTGAACCCTTCATTTAAGTGAGTTAGTGAGTTGCCATTAACCTCTCATTTGAAACCCGAATGACATTTAGTATTCGTAAGTTGTATCGAACCATATTTCAAGCTTAACCCCTAATTGTGTTTGTGCCTTGGTGTGTAATATCCATATACATTTGCAGTCAAAACCCCATTCTCACTTCCCGTTCTTTGTTCTCATTTGAACCCCATTGGCATATGAGATTGTTGCGTGGATTACGCATCAGCTTCACTGGTATTAGAGCTTTGGGGAGATACGCGTGTTATTATTCTTCAAAGTTTGACTTGTAGTTTGAACATTTCTGTTCATCATTGTTCTTTAGTAAAGTCTGTTGTTCGTGTTCTTAGTAATAATTTCAATAGTCAATTTTAGTTGCTGTAGTGTTATCAGCCATGGATAGCTATAGAAATCGAGTAGTAGTAATTTCTAAGTTATTGTTAATTGTATTTTGTTACAGTGGTATTTGTGGAATCGTATTAATAGTAGTTCCAAATTGAGTACAATTTGAGTGTGTTACGTATTTGTTAAATTTTCTCTCTCTGGAAATTTATTGTATGGACCACAATGTCAGAAGATAATGTCAATAATAGTGGAGATAGTCCTCGCGGAAGCTTAAGGAGATGTATTGATAACATGGAATATCAAATTTAGAATCTCACTGATTCTATCTAGGAACTTACTGGATTAGTTAGAGGCCGTAGACATGTTGGTCGAGGTGAAAGGAGGGAACGAATACCTTTGAGTAGAAGTGGCTCCAACGAGCTTGATAATGATGTAAGACAGTAGAGAAGAGCTACCGAGCCGAGGAGAAGCAATGACAAGAGCATTGACTTTGAGATGAACTAAGGAGCCCGAAGAAAAGAGCCGAGGTCAAGAAGAGATGTAGCCGTGCAAAGCTCCAACAAAAGTGGCTGAGTAAAGCTCCAATAGAAGTGGTCGACCCAAGGAGAACCCACCTTCTAGGAATGTACGGGATGAACCCGAACATATAGCCGAGGACTTAACAACATCGAACTTAAGCTGCTGACCTTCAGTGGTAGTAGTTGACCTGAAGAGTTCCTTAACTGGGTTCCTCTAGTCGAGAAGTTGTTTGAGTGCTACAAGTGCGATGATAGAACTCAGGTCAAGCTAGCCTAGTTAAATATACAAGTCTTTGGTGGGATAAATTGGTCACTAAGTGAGATGTTGAAGGAGAGGAGCCGATCAAAACTTGGAGGCTTATGAAGAGGTTGATGAATTAGTGCTTTGTGCCAATCAACTTCAAGTAGGAGGTGCTCCATGCTTTCCAGCACTTAAGACAAGGACGAAATACTGTTGAAGAATATTTGCAAGAGTTCGAAACTCTGATGTCAAGAAGTGAGATTACTAAGCCATAGGATTATACCATTGCTAGGTTCTTGAGTAGACTTCGAGATGATATTGCTGACATAGTTGAATTGCAGTTGTTCAACTCTCTGGACAAGCTAATTAATTTGGCATTAAGAGTGGAGAGACAGAAGATGAGGAGGCATCAGAGACCGACCATCTGACTTCAACAAGGTAGCCTTAAGCCTAAGAGGTATGAAGAGAAGAAAAAGCCCAAGAAAAGGATGGAGAAAGGAGAGCCTAGTTGACCTAACCAAGTTGAGACTAAGAAAGTAAAGAAGGAGAAAGTGCCCAGTACTAAAGCCCGAGAAATTAAGTGCTTCAAATATTTGGGCTTCAGACATGTTGCTTTATAGTACCCAAACAAGAGGGTCATGATTTTGAAAGGTGAAGGACCTTAAGTGCAAGTGGAGAGCTATAATGATAAGAGCTTAGAGAGTGAGGAAACAATTAATGTCTATCCTAAGATGGGAGAACCCGGAGCCTTGATAAGTAAACGAGCCAACATTAAGGAAGACCTAAGTCAAAGGGAGAATTTATTTCAGATCTGATGTTTGGTGAATAAGAAGACCTGTTCCCTAGTAGTTGATGGAAATAGTTGCACCAACATCGTTTCTAGCAAGTTAGTAAAGAAGATGAGATTGTTGACCTACCCACACCTTCAACCATATTGACTGAAATGGTTCAATGATAAGGGTATGGCCCATGTATATAAAAGAGCTCAAATAACATTCAAGGCTGGATAATACGAGGATGAGATTGACTTCGACATAGTGCCTATGAATGCCGCAAATTTACTTTTAGGCTGACCATGGGAACATGATTGGAAAGTGATCCATGACGGCTTCCTCAACACTTACATTGTTCAGAAGGATGAGAAGAGTTATTGCTTGACCCCTATAAGTGTTGAGGAAATCCAAAGATACTTGGCACCTATGGTAAACAGAATAGGGAAGAGAAGTCTATTTAGCATCCAGGCCAGCGTTCACAATCTAAAGTTGAGGAAGACTTCTTTTCAAGCCCGTGATGATAATAGGAATCAGTCTACAATGATCCTTAAGCCAAGACCGACTTGTCCCAAGACAATGCCAACCTACCAAAAGCTAAAGCTGACCTGTCTTAACTTGAGGCCAAAATGTCCAAAGCTAAGGTCAAATAGCTTTTGCTGAGGCCAAGCTAATACCAGAAGATCGAGGGGAAGAAAAGGAGCTACTCGACCTTAAGTTTATCGTCTGCCGAGAAGTAGAGAAACTATACGATCAAGTACTCGAGGCTAAAGAATAGGTCGATACAGTACATGAGAGATAGCGCCAAGCAATCTACAAGTACAGCAACTGTGGGCCGACCTTATTAGGAGCTTAGCCAACTATAATAAGACTTCCAAACATCTCACCCCTACTTAGACACCCGTTTGCTAATTGACCCTTGCTCAGGTCCACAGACAACTTGGATGACTGCATGCTGACCACTTTGTTAAGTGTACAATTTTGTGTACTTTGTAAATATTTTCCTTATTTTTATTATGGCTTATTCTTTAAGGTTTAAGGCCTTGTATATTATTCACAGTTTTGCTATTAGGGCATTAGGACTTGCTATAAATAGCAATATTTGTAATTATTAAGAGAAATACCGACAGTAAAGAATATTCATACAGTAAATTTACACTTGAATGTTCCTTTTGGAAGTAAGGACATTCTTGAGCCCTTTAAGCTGGCATTTTGAATTATTGAGTGTGCCGTACTCCTTAATCTCTCGTGTTCTTATCAATCTTACCTTTAAGATTGTAATGAACCCTTCATTTGAGCGAGTTAGTGTGTCGCCACTAACCTCTCATTTGAAACCCAAGTAACATTTAGTATTTGTAAGTTGTATCAAACCTTATTTTGAGCTCAACCCCTGATTGTATTTGTGCCTTAGTGTGTGATTTCCATACACATTTGCAGTCAAAACCCAATTCTCACTTCTTATTCCTTGTTCCCAGTCGGACCCCATTAGCATCCGAGACCATTGTGTGGATTATGCATCATAGAATGTCATACCAAAAGATATATGTCACTTAGTGGTTGGACGTTACAAATATAGTACAAAGTAGAAGAAAAAAAAAAGAATTTGTAGTCAACAAGTCAGAGCCCAAGTAATCTCGCTATAGAGTAATTAGCTAGGGTTGGGGTCGGACATCTGTTGTCGGTTTGGGAGCTCGGCTCAAATAGTCTTAGGGTTGTCTACTTAGATATTTTGTCATAGCACAGCTGTTTCGTAGGTTTGGCACACATGAAGGCTTAGCAGTCAGGTTGGCAAAAAAGGGAATACAGAGATTAGGATAGGAATTTTTATCTCAGATAGGGTTTTGAGCTAGTACTCTTTGAGTGAGTCTTTAGAATCATCTAGCTTGGCTTTGTGTGATTAATGCAGGGGGTTGATTCTTATCAATGTTCCAATTAATGTCATTACTAGCTTAGATATGATTAGATTCATTCACAGGATAAGCAAACAATTATTTCAGACATTTCACAATCTAGCTAAATACACAAAAATAGGGTGATGAAATATGTACTTAATCATCTTTATTTTACTCAATATCATATACATGCATCTTCCTAATTTTTCCCAAGATCCCGCGGTTGTTAGTTTTAGGGTAGTTATATAACCACTTTTTAACTAGCACCTGCAATAATATCTATAAGGATATGAACAATTATTCGCTCAATGAGTTGGGATGGAGACTTAAAATTGCATATCAAGTACAAATAAGGTTATTAACCTATTGCTTTAATGTAAGCAACAAACGAATGCCATCACAAGACGTTATCGGGTTTGTAGTAAGACTAAAGAAATTACTTTCACTCTAGTTTGGGTTAAGGAGTTTAGTGCACATATCAATAACTTACGACTAAACTTAAGCTTGTGTAATAAAGATAGCGCTCCTCCCACGACCACTTTCAAACCATTAACTTCACTTTTGCAGCGACCTCTTCTTTCATCACTTAGTTTGACTAAGGATAAAAAAAGGACCAATTATGCTATCTAGTGCTATCCCTTTTGAAGGGATCAGTATTTAGCCGGTAAACCTTAATGGCATGTTCACTTGGGGGGAATTGAAATTCCATCCCCCCTTTATTTTTTATTATGATGTTCACTTGGTTTTTGGTTACAGAATCGCAATTTCGTAGGAATTCCTATCGCTTGAAATTACTTAATTTAATCAAGTAATAGGGATTTCTTAATTCAATCAAGGAATCACGATTCCTTACTGCTATTATTATCGCCACCGTCACTACCGCTACTACCAATGCCACCGTTATCGTCACTACCATTGTCGCCGTTACCGCCATTACTATTGCCACT
Source organism: Lumnitzera littorea (assembly GCA_024138015.1). NCBI lineage: Eukaryota > Viridiplantae > Streptophyta > Magnoliopsida > Myrtales > Combretaceae > Lumnitzera > Lumnitzera littorea. Next base: position 95,620,328 of record JAMXBB010000004.1, on the reverse strand, counting down.
GTTGCCACTACCATCGTCGTCGCCACCATAACCATCGACTACAATCGTTGCCACCACCAACAGCTGCCACCGCGATCGACTATCGTAGCAACCACCATTACTGCCATCACTATCACCACCACCAACCACTACCATTACTACCATCACTATCACCACCACTGTTGCCATCATTATTATCACCGCCACTGTTGCTGCCATCGCCACCAATTACTGAAACCACTGTAGTCACTGCTACCATTAGCACTATTAACCGCCGCCGCCGCCGCTGCCAACAATTACTTTAGGTTTAGTTGAGGAAGAAAATAGACTGAGGATAATTCAGTCGTTAAAATTATATTAAATGTCTATTCTTAAATTGATTATAAATCCAATTAAATAAAGTAATATATATTACATGCTTATTCCATTCCTTAAAAAATTTCAATTCTATTTCTTCTCATTCTATTCCATTAAGTGAACGAGCTATAAACATCTCTCCTAATGGGTTGAAATGCTTAACTGATTAATTTTACAAGCCATCTATTATTAAGTCCAATTAAGGTAATTAGTCCATATCATACAATATAAAACAATTGTAAGCCAGTGTGACAAGCTAATAACACATAGTGTATTTAAGAATATGCACACATAGGCATGTGAACATTCAAACTACTTACAAGCACAAATAAGTATAATCTTAAGTCTCAAAATATTTTGAAATAGTGTGCTGAAATACAGTGACGTATTAATCCCAAACTTATCTAAACTTCTCGCTTGCTTACTCATGGTGCGATTCATAGCAAACTATCGTTGATAATCTCTATAATACGAATGTTATTTTAGTTCTCATATAACTACCATAGATAGATTTTATTCTACGATTTATATAATTATTATCTTTAGTTTACAGTCTTACTATATTTAGGTTAAATCCTTAATTTTAGTTTAAACTTATAGTTTTACTCAATTATTCAAGTTTTATATTTCCTATAGCTAAGCTAATTCTAAACTGGTTTCTAATTTAATTTTTGAATTAATTTCGGAATTTAGGTTATGTTTTAGCTTCTAGTTACTATTTTTATACGTAAACTCTAGAAATTCCTTTTAAATTAATATATGAAATTTATTTAACTATACTTAGGTATCCTAAATTTCCATTTAGCTTCTAACAACTATTTTAGTCGGTACGGTACACTGTATTCATAATTTAATTACCCAATTAGCTACTGATGCAAGAATAACCCACATTTTTCATATAATTTTGTAATTTCAATTCTAAATCAGATTTATATCATATTCCTAATATTATAATACCATTAATTTTTTTACTTAATATTTTCTACCCATGTAAATCTGATATACACATATTATGCATTATTACATATTAGATACTTATATTATCTATCTAATACTTCTAACACAACATATATCACCTTTCACTACCAAATAACATGTTAGGATGTCTAATTATATCCTAAATAATATCTAAATGACAAGATTAATTTAAATATATCCTTTTTACTTATTATTCAATTACACATAATACTCACATTTAACACTCCAACTACCACAAATATCTTACTACATCAGCAAATAACATCACATGATGCCTAATTACATACTAAATCAATATTTATACAAAATTAATTCTAAATCATAAAATTAACTTAAAATATACTTTTTTTTCTACAATTATAAAGCCAAAAAATTAGGTAAAATTTTAGAAAATTAATTTTTGAAAAATCTCTTTATAGCATTGTTATAAACATTCTAAATAGTGTAGAAAAAAATTTTGAGGTCAAACCTATATCATTAAGGTTATTTAAATTGAAATCGAAAACTAGCTTGAATTTAGTAATTTGTTAAAAGCAGTATATCTCGAGACCTAATTTCATCGAATTGATATTTTTTTCCTAAATCTACATATAAAAATATCCCACAATATCAAATTTCATTGTTTTTCATAATTATTTGATATTTTTAATAAATTAAACAAGAATTAAAAGGAAATTTGAACTCATTAGCATTGCTAGCTTCGACCATTGTTGGCCACCATGACCTTGTCAGCACAACCAGGTGGTGGATTTGTTGTCAGGTGGTGGTGGTAGCAGTCTCTCTTTAGGTAGTCATTGGATGTGTTTTCCTTCCTAATGCCCTATTTGCACATTAATTTGTTAATTTTTTCTAAGAATATTCTCTCCTCTATTCTTAACTTCTCTTTATTTTTCCTAAGTTCTCAACATGTCAAAATAAATTTTAGATGGTCTTTCTCCAATTTATAGAGCTATTTAGAAGAGTTAAGGAATTAATTTGTGCCATTTGCCCCTTATATTTTCTTCTTTTTGCTTTCTATTCAGCTAATTTTCATTGGTTAATTTTATAACTTCCATTCCCAGGCTTCCACGCCATATTTCTAGACTTTTCTTCATTTTTCCATAATTTTCTTACTTTTTATGAATTTTCCTTAATTAATTGGTATTATTTTAGCGTATTTTAGATAATATAAATAATTCCACATATTTTTACCTATACGTAAATATACATGTGGTACAAATAAATACTCTAAATATTATTTAAGTTATTTTATGTTTTTTAGTATATATATAATTTATCTTTATTGATTCGTTAACTATCGGAACTTGTTTTACGCTTTTCTAATAAATAATAGGTAATATACGTATAATTTAATATTATAATTTTTAATTATTTTATTATTTATTTTCCTAAATCCAAATTCACGGGATCATTTTTATTAATATTCCTAACTTCGTTATAAAATTTAAACTCAGTTGAACAACTTATTTGATTGCCTTAAATTTTAGGTATTGAATCCCAATTACCTAACTACGAGATTTATAGCTAACAACACAACTACCCCTCCATGTAGACCTGTTGATAGGTTACTTCCAACCTAAAGCAAACCCACTATTAAGGCAAACTTGTCCTATTTTAGATGGTCTTTTTTCCTAGTAGTTGCATTACTGTTGATAGAGCAAACTTGTCTAATTTCTAGTAACAATACAAACACATAATAGGATTGACTCTACACACGTGACAAGGATAATTGGAGCGGGAGAACAAGTTAGCTATAGGCTACTGCACTCACTCGAAATGCAAAGGAATAAGACAACATACACACACTTATATCAGCAAAGAGGACACGATACACCTATAATAATAGGTAGCAACAACTTAACTTAAGTCATACTCCATAATTGAACAACAGTAACAAGACTTAGATCCTATGAGACGCAATAGAATAATAGTAACATAGGACTCGACTTTGCAGGGACATGATGGAACACCATATAAAGGCTTAATCTCTATAAGAACTTATTAGAACAGTAAAGTAATAAACTCAACTCCACCATGAGATGACAAAACACATACATGACAGCATGATGCAGCAACTATGCACAAGAACTAAGTTACCATTGTGACAACAATTCCTAATTTAGTGGTTTGCTTATACTTGCATTCTATTACGGTGAACTGTAGCTCTTATAAGTATTGAGTTTGCAAGTTTTATCTCACTAAACGTAAGGAATAGCTTACAGTGAGCGAGTTGAGCATTGCTTACCTACTAAGGAGTTTTGAAAATAGAACCTCACCCTACAAGGACACCACAACGCTCTACATCGATCTCCCTTCAAATTTAACAATAGTTTAAGCTCATAAAAGGGAAAGCTCTACTACTAAACATGAAAGAGAAAAAGAGAAGGGTCACTAGATACCACCTTCTCTTTATTGTCGAGATGAGAGTGAGCAAACTTTCTTGGACTCATACAATTTTTTTAAGATCTTGAGAGCAAGAGTAATCTCTAAGGTGTTTGCTCTACTATAGTTTTATGCTTTGATTCTTTATTCTTAAGGAAAGAGTCAAGTGGCCATTGCACTTTTAGAAGAGAAGGAGGATTTAGTTGCTCCCATGAAGATTTCTTAAGGTGCTTGGTTTTCAAATGTCAAATCCTTGATTTTGGGAATGGATAGATTTCACGTAGCTAACTCTAGCAATAGGGGACACCAACTTATTGCTTGAAAAAGAAAGAGATAGTTCTCCTTAGGTTATCTTAGATTTGGTTGGGTTGCATGAACTAAGGAACAAATACTTATACAATGGATTATCACATGTACTAGCTAGGAAGGAATGTTTGGCTACAAGCGAAAAAGGAAAGGATTTGCTATGGGACATAACAGACGTACTACATCTTTTGTCTAAGTGTAACACAATTATACACGCAATCTTCATAAGTTAAAATATTTAAGTGTTAAGTGTTTTAAATATTTTTGTGTGTAATATTTTGACTGTGCCTAAAAGTTATTTATATATTTTTAAAGATAATTTGTAAATTGATTTAATTTACTAATTTGAGGAATCTTAACAAAACTAAGGCATTTAATCTAATTCTAACCTTTAGAAATTTTTACTGGGCTTAAGTCATTAGGATGGAATAAGAGGGGAAGGAGCATTATATTGTTTAGTTAGGTAAAATGGTAACAAAGTAATAGACCAGTAATAAAAACTAAATCAACTTGCCCTTCCTTGATTTAGGTTAACTAAAATTATGCCGGTCTTTGATATCTCAATATGATATAACTAGAATTTTGGATCTAGAAATTCAACCGTTGGCAATTGATTACTATTGCGAATGACTTCTACTCAATAACATATCTCGGTAGATGAACTAGATTTTAATATTGATGTTTGAGAATTTCTATGAAAATTACGACATATAGAGTGACTATTACCTATTTAAGAGAATACCGTGTATAGGTGATAATTTTTTCTCCAGTGATCAATTAGGTTTATGTTATTTCCTTAAGCCTAAGTGAAAGAAGTACAATTACAAATAGGTCCTCTTTCTTTGGTTTTTTTGCTATGGGTTATCAACATAATTTATAGTATTGGAGATTTAAGTTGATTATTATATAATATACTTGTTATGCGAGATAATACACGCACACACAAATAGAGGAGATAATGGATTTCCAAAAAGCCATGTTTTTGCCCTTATTATCTAGACATAGAAATGCTTAGGAAAGCAAGAGACATAAGGAGAAAGCACAAACAGAGAAATGTAAGAAAGTTCTCCATTCTACTAAATCCATGATAGCCTTTACGTTTATAGTTCTTGTATGTCTGAGATCATGAACTTAGTTTAGAGAATCATTAAACTGCGAGTGCAAAAAAAAAAAAATAATAATAATAATCTTAAAACTATTTATGATATAAATGACTGAAGAAAATAAATAAATAAATAAATAAATATGGATCACTTTTCTAAGTCTTATGATAATGGTTAACTTACTTTTTAACCCTAATACTTGCTACCGTGAGTACTATTCCTTGAGATTATGAATATCATTTGTTAGCAGTTTCTTGAAATTCAGTATATTAGCGTTAAGAATGGAAGCGAAAGCTTCTACAATGAATTTCAAGAAACTACCAACAAGTTGACCTTCACAATCTCGAGTAATAGTCCCCACGACAATAGTATTAGGGCAAAAAAGTAGGTTAACCATTTGTCCACACTTACTGTAATAACACCCTCCATTAGAGGTGTGACATATGAAAAGGTAACCCTATATGTGATCTTACATGCAAACCTCCTATTTTATATAATTTATATGTCACAAAGAGTGTTGATGAAAATTTAAAATATAAAACAATTATTATTAACCAATGTGGATAATGATATGTATAAAAAAATGTTAATGACTCAAAATAGATGATTATCATTGAACAATATAAATATAGATATGTCTTTCTAATTTCATATTAACCAATCTATATGCCATATGACATATCAAATACATACATAATTTATGTCCATATTATAAGCAAAATTGTTGCACCCTCCTTGCAGAAAAAAAGAAAAGAAAAGAAAAGAAAAGAAAAGGGAGATAATTGATGGAAGGTGCGGTTAAACAACTCATCTAGAAATTTATTATAATATCCAATGTAATTATTTTTATGGTATTAAATAATATAAACTTTTTAGGATATTTAATGGAATTTATGGGAAAAAGGTGAGACATGAAAAAGCAGTTAATTTAGCCTGTTAGGGCTTAAATATTAGATATATTATTATGACTTTTTGGTGTTTGGATATAATCGTCTTATCCGACTTCTATCATGAGTATAATTAAGTGCTTGATTTGGTAAGATGAGAAATGGACGTATTGTGACTGGAAAAATTTAGGATATTATAATTTATTCATAGGAAAATAAAATTTTATTTGTTCTTTGTCAATAAATAAGTCAATGCTGGATAAGTACATTATTGAGATTTAGAAGATATTTTTAATTTTTACATCTTGATTTGTTAAAGTTTATCCTTTATAACATGGCATGTGATGTATATGATAAAAAATAATGTTGAAGTGAACATCTTTTAACTATTTATATTTATAAGTAGGTGTAGGATAGGCCAGATATAGAGCTTTATTCATATTCTACTCTTAGATACATTTTTGAAATTAAAACTTAACCATCGTGGACTTAGTATACTAAAAAAAACTTATTTAGTATCTTGTAGAACTAGTCAATTTTTCTTTTCTTTTCTTCCCACAATTTCAATTTCATACTTTTTTTTATAGTAAATTCTTACACTTTTCATATTTGATTAACAGTTTTAAATATATATTTTTCTGCCATTACTAAATTAAGGTTAGCACTTAATAAATGGGAAAAAAGAAATAGGGAAAAAAAAAATGAAATGTACAAAAGAAAGAGAGATGCTTAGAGGCTTAAGAGATACAAGGAAGAAACATCTCTAAATTTAAGATTCTATCTTATTGGCATAGATCTTTTCTTTATTTTTTTAGTAAAATATTATTTAACATTTTTGCAGGGTGAGTACAAAAAATCTTATATACCTTAAAATATAGATTCTAAGAAAGACATAATGGTGGTAGCCTATTATATGAGAATATGTTTTAAAAAATTGTTATATAAAACCCTCCACTTGATGTTAAGGTTATTTACTTACCTAATTGTTTGTGAGATATGAAGTATATTAAAATTCAATCTTAGATGAGTTTGTACTTTAATATAATACAAGCTCTCAAATCTTCAAAGGTGTGATGTCATAGGCACTAGAATCTCTAATCAACTTGCGAACAAAAAGTATACTGAAAAATAATGATGATTGGGAAGCTACTAATATTACAATGATTATGAAAAAATATAGTTGTACAGCTTGACAATTCAGAAGAATCATCTGCTCCTCAAGTTCTATGGCATATGTTTTAGCAAAGAGTGTTGAGAAAGGAAATGATAAGCTTAGAGAGCGTGTGAAGTGACAAAATGTGAAGAAATACAAATTATTTCATAATAGATAGGTGATGAATACAAAAGACTGAATTATAATAGGAAATTGTGATTTTTGGGAGGATTTTTTTTTATTAACATTTTAGTATTTATACTTTATCGTAATAGCTTTTATGTATTGAAGATTTATTAAAAATCATTAAGTATTTAGGGATTTTTTAGCAGAATTAAAAATTAAATAACTAATGTTTTTAAGGCAATCTAATCATATTTAAAAAGATACCAAAAGATATTTTTATTTTAATAATATAGATTAAAAATCAAATAACTAATGTTTTGGGGTAATTCAGTCATATTAGAAATGATACTCAAATATACTTTTACTTTAATAATATAATATTATATATATTTAAAATTATAATTTTATATTTTATTATCTTATTTTTAACAAACGGAAAGAGCAATTGATTTTTCTCCATAATAACTTCACCTACCAACCAACCGAAATTCTAAATACTAATCTTCTCCACTTCAACATTCTACCCTTGTCTTGAAGTGCCATTGTTAATTCCTTCTCAAGTCATCCGATAACAATAAAAATCAAACTCTCTTTTTCGTTTCCTTGGACGTAAATCAAACACACACTCTCACTCAATTTGTTGAAGCATTTGATCGAGTAGGAATGGGGTGGCTGAGTCGCTTCCTAGCAGCCGTAGGTTTCTTAGCCATCGGAGTGATATTCTCGCCGGAGACATTTGGATCAACAGCGCAACACGGTCAGCACACAGCGATACCCACTACTTTCCTGAAGCTAATCCATCTTCTCAGCTTCTCCACTGCTTTTGGTGCTGCGCTCTGGGTCACCTTCATTGGTGGCATCATCATGTTCAAGTATCTCTCTCTCTCTCTCTCTCTCTTCATTATTTGATCATTCCCTTTTCAGTTTTTTTTTTTTATAACTGTAATTGTCAAAGCTTTGTTCTTTTTCGATAGTTTGTTCTTACCAATGACGATTAATTACCGCAATCAAATGTGACTATTTGAAACATGTGAAGCTTCAATTGAAATAGACATTGAAGAAGTCCAGAAGACGTTCCCCGTCAAACATATAACACCCTTAAATGTTGTAAATATGATAATTACTGCGATAACGATATGTTTTTGGCAAAGGCAACTTATGATTTTAAGTATTAAAAACACTCTCTTAAAAAGAGACAACTCGCTTGAGGTCTTGGCTTCAAATCATATCTAGTACACTCCTTTTGGCTATTTATGGGGTGGTTTATGTGCTTAGAGAAAGCCAGTCATACTATGGCCATACCTCTCTGATACCCTAAAGAAGAAATTTGATAATTTTTTTTTTTTTTTTTTTTTGGGACTGAAATAAAGGAATTTAATAACTGAACAGGGGAAATTCAATGACTGAACATTGGATAAACATATGCCTTCTTTAGAAGGTTGTTTGGTGAATGATCATTACAAGAAGAGTGCCAATGTAGCTAAAGGAAAAATGAAGAAGTAAAAGAATGACAAAGGAAAAGAATGATCTAAGTTGTAACCTGGGAGTTGGAAGATGCAGAAATGACGTGAATACTGGGGATACATTTCAGGGAATTTATTTGGTTCATTGTAGTAGCAAAAATCATATTGATTTTGAAGAAATCTAGTGATTTATATGATGATGGCATCAAACGAATACTGAAATTTTAGGAAGATGGGTGCCTAGGATTTTTGCTTTAAGGAACTGTAAATTGTGCGAAAGAAGACCTTATGGAAGGAGATTACCATGCTGGGATAGTTCTGGACTTGTTTTCTCTACAGAGATATTGATAATTTTTGCAAAGAGAGAACACAAAATGCAATAGTTGATGGAATTCATAAAATCCTATCTGATGGAATCCAATTTGCTTATATTGTTTAATGGAAGGAAGACATTGTGCTTGCATGGTTCTAGACTTGTTTGCTCTACAATGAGGTTGGTGATTTTTGCAAGGTGAGAATGTAAAGAGCACTCCTTGATGGAATTCATAAAATCCTATCTGATTCTGATGGATTCCAATTTGCCATAATTTTGAAGGGAAACATGCTGAGGTGCTAGGATGGAATCTATACACTTGATTCTATATGGTTTGAGGTTTCTATTACTTGAAATATGCTCCACATTCACTAATTATTGCATTAATGTTCTGATGAACTGGGAGCATTGGACACATACATATCAAGTTTGCATTTACGATAATAAAAACAGGAGGGACATAAGCGCTTATGATAGTTTTTATCTAAAATATGGGTTTTCCATACCTATAGCTAGTAGAAAGAAACAGTTTTCAACCATTACTTTTGCAGAAATTACAGATGACTGCTGATAAAAAATAGATTTGTCCCCTGCAATATGATGAAGTTACATATGCTGAGACAATTATCCTTTAAGTTTATGTCATATGACAGTTTGGCTTAACAATTGAGGCTATGGCATAGCATGTTCCTGAGTAGTATTTAATTCAAGTTAGATAAAAGATTTTGCATCACATTGATTGGACTTGCTAACTTCCAATTTACTGGAATTCAGGAATCTTCCAAGGCACCAATTTGGTAATCTGCAAAGCAAAATGTTTCCTGCATACTTCATGATGGTTGGTATCTGTTGTGCAATGTCAGTGGCATCCTTTGGTTATTTACATCCATGGAAGTCTGCATCAACTTTGGAGAAATATCAGTCGGGGTTTCTGCTATCTGCATTTGCTTTTAACCTCACCAATTTGTTTGTTTTCACTCCCATGACAATTGAGGTTAGTGACCTGGAATTCCTACTTGTTACTAAGTTCAAGATGGGAATGCTTGTGAGTTTTATTCTAACTAGTATTATATTGTTTCCTGGTTAGGAATTGTGGAAAAATGCATCTTACAATAATTGTTCCATGTTTTGTTGGCACGTTACAGGGTCTGAATATATTGTTGTAGTCATACTCATGCCTCAAAGAATGCTACATGCCCTTATTCGCAAATAAAATGATGTAAGGCCTGTAGTTTAACCAAACAACTTTAATTAATACACTTTAATTATTAAAAACCTCAAAGTCAATCATAAGTCTTTGGTATAAAACATAAGTTTTCAATAATATGTATGTAATGCCCTACTACTGGCAACAATGGTAAATGACACTTTACAGGTGATGCCATACCTTCAATTGATTATACTAAAACCATTACTTGTATCCATCACCACCCATTTAGTGTCATTCCCTCCATTTTTTCTCTTTGTTCTTTTTATAAATAACACCTTACTGGTGCTTCCACTCAAACCAGTACCTAGATCTAATCAATAATACTTAGTTGATATTTTCTTCCCTCCTTGTCCTTTTTCTTCTTAGTTCTTTTTTCGTCTCCACCTTTTTGTCTCCATTTCTTTTTCACTTTTAATAAGACCACTTGACTTACAAGTCCTTAGCAACCAAAGGACTTGGACTATGTTAAGGAATGGTTGGTTGAGATTGGTGTTCACGTCTAATAGTGTAAATGGGTGATGGAAAAAATGAAAAAAGGAGGAAGAATATGCAATCTTGGAGTTTTGAATACACAAGTGACAGACAAGGAAGCGTACTACCTCGACCTTCTTGTTCTTGAGTAATTGAGGTTAACTCTTTGTATACACAAAAATTTTTGTTCTTTGAGAACAAGGCTTTTATAGTAGAATACTAGTTTTTTGTCTCTTCTAAAAGTATCAAATAAAGAGGCATTGATGGGTATTTATAGATTATTTGGCTTAATGATGTCCATTGTAGCAACTTAATGATTGATGTATGAGAACTTGCTCGATCAAGAGTTATCTTGATGAGTTTGCAGTGTGAGTCCTATCCAAAAGAGGTTGAGAGGAGAGGGACAGGTCCAATAATCTCTATTTCAAGCTCATCAAACCAAATGTCTTGAAGTCATCCTATGTGAACTATACTCCCTAAGCTCTGTTACTAGTCAAGGAGTTAAGCCTAAATTAATAGTTTAGTCCAAAATTCTCATGGAGCTAATTTATTGTTCTAAATATATTCATATACATATACATCTATAAATAAAATACTTATTTGTATTATTATGAATAAATATAAAAGATTATGAATTGAGTCACATAAAAGATTTGAAAAAATGACTGTAATTGTATGAAAAATTGTTGCAATAGTAGAACTATATGTTTTATTCTATTCTATAATATCATGAGAAAATATTTCCACTGCTATGTGTTTGATCTATTGCAATAGAATAAAAAGTTTTATATTTTGAAAACTGCAGCAAAGTGCGGAATACCAATCTACATTTTATGAATGAAAAGTGGAATTTATATTGCCCAGTGTGTTTGAGTTGAGTTTAAGGAAACTCCCTCATGAGTAACACCATGAATACATTGATATATTGTGTGCTGAGGAAGACCCTAAGGAACATTTGAGAATAAGGATGCAAATTTTGAGAGAGAAGCAATGCTATGCCAAGCTCAGGAAGTGGACCTCTAGTTGGCAAAAATTGTTGTTTTCTAGGCTATATTGTGTGTAAATATGAGGTTTCATTGGATCTAGAGAAAGTGAAGGTTGTGACCAAGATAGATAGCTTCTTAGAGATGTCTAGGCATCATTTGCATTTTTTAGTGGAAATTTAACATATTGTAATTCCATACATGATGGAAAAAAAGGATCCAAATATTAAATCCGATGTTAAGTATGACGAGAGCTTCCAAATATCACTTGATGTTAATGACAAGTTCTCTACTTTTAGTGATGCCTCTAATGATTGGTTAAGGATGTGTGTTGATGCCTCATGAGAAGGTGGTGTGCTTATGCATTTGTGCACTTGAAATCTTGCAAGCGAAACTACTGTATTCATGATCTTGAATCACTTGTAGTGGTCTTTGCTCTTGATGAGTGAAGGCATTATCTTTATGGGAAAAATTGTAACAGATCACAAATCTTGACATACTTTTTACATTAAGGAGCTTAGTATGCGTTAGGGGAGATGGTTAAAGTTATTGAAGAATTCATTACCCAAAAAAAAGTTATTGAAGAATTATGACTTGGGAATAAGTTATTATCCCACAGAGGCTTAAATGATAGCAGATTTTCTTGTTAGGAAGGGCCATGGGTGTTTGTCAACAATGATAACTTGGCAGAAACCTTTGGTGGTGGGCATGAGAAGATTAGATTTGGACATTGTAAATTTAGGGAGTGATTGCCAAATTGATACGGCCCTCTTTGATCAACAAACCAAATGTGCAGTGTGATGGACCCACATTTACAGAAAATTTGCATGGGTGTAGAAGCACAATGCGCCCTGGATTTAAAATTAAAGATGATGGGTTGCTGAGATTTGGAGATCTGTTATGTGTAGCTGTGAATCTTGACTGGAAGAGAGATATTTGATGAGGCACAATTGCCTGGATTATGGTACATCCAAGGGGCAACAAAGATAGGTTCTGATTTAAAAGAAATTATTCATAGAATAACACAAATAGAGTGATTGCTACTTTTGTGTATAGATGCTTGGCATGTTGGCAGGTGATGATTGAGCATCAACATCCTGTAGGAGATTTATAGCCTTTGCCTATCTGATATGGAAATGGGAAAATAGGTTCTTTTATAAACCTTTGCTGATGGTAAGGGGCTATGAATCAAATTCAATTACTAACAAGCGTTAATTATTTTTCATGTTGGGTAGTGATTTTTCATGATAGACATGTAAGTCTAGGATGAATATATCTGCCTGCCTTATGGGCTTATTATAGATTTGTTGGTAATTACTTATAGTTAAACATGGGAACGAAATGCAGCGTAGGTTATCATGATCTTTGGCTTCCTTCAGCAGGATATTAATGCAATAAATTTTACTACTTATGGCAGTGATACTAACTTCCATTTCTTTATTTATTTATTTATTTTTTGGGTTTTTGGCTTATACAAGAACTGCATTGTTTTTTTAATTTTTTGAGTTAGTCAAAGGTGAAATCTTTAGGAGCCAGGAATGATTTCAGAATCTTTCTTTAGTAGCAACTCTGACGAGGAAAACTGTGACTTCTTTGGTTAAGGGTGCTTGATGGATCAACTTGATTTGGATCTATCATTCCTGTTCTTACAGCACAAGTTGCAATTTCTTCTCTTATAAATTAAATTCTTTCTAATAGTAGATTTTTTCACTGTTATTGCAATAACCTAACAAAAGTTCCTCTTGTGCTTTATTTAGATGATGAAACAGAGGCATAAGGTAGAGCGAGAGGAGAAAATTGGGGACGAGATTGGGTGGACAAAGAACAGGGAAGTTGCAAAGGTTAATCCGAAACTCGCAGCCATGAATAAGAAATTCGGGATGATCCATGGTTTGTCATCTCTTGCTAATATATTGTCATTTGGGAGCCTTGCCATTCATTCATGGTACTTGGCAGGGAGGATAAATCTGTAATTCAAACTCTACTTCCAATAATGAGGTAATTTTCCATTCAAGTTACAATCTTAGGCAGTTCCATTTGAAGACTACCCATTGTGTCCTCTAGGGACAGAAGTGCTGATTGTTTGGCTGAGCTATGTCATTGCAGATTCGTCTATAGTAAAAACCACAAGGACATTTATTGTGGAAACTTGTATGTTTTCATGTATGCACATTTCTCTTTATTTGATCTTCTTCAACACATTCAATAAAGTCTTATACTGTTGCTTTTGTTCTACAGCTCAGCTCTTTCTTTTAACTTTCTCAATGGATTTACTTTTCTTGATAGAAAAAGCTCGGTCTGAAGTCAAATTCATTTAACCTATAGATATTTGCATATTAATCGGTAGTAAAAACATACTAGATACAGGACCCACTTCCTTGCACTTAATTATGCATTATGTTTTTTGTGACCAGAGATGAAATAGTTGTTGCTTTGTCAACTTCTCCCAAATTTAATTGCGGTTTGGATGCAAAAATGTATTGTTTTTGCTGATGTAAAAGAAAGGCAAAAAGTAGGAGATGCCTTGCTTGTCTTGTGCTAGCACTATGCTGTACGAAATGAAGATTATGAGAAGTCAAAGCAGTGGACTGTGAGAATTAGAGATGGTGTAGTTTGATTTGGTATGGTTCGTCTTTTCAAATCGAACTAAACATAAAATTAACAATTCTGTTTTTTTTTTTTTAAATAAAATCTAACTATATTGTTCAGTTTGTAAATTTTTCAAACATAAAATTAAATGGTTTTATTGTTCAGTTTGTAAATTTTTCAAACATAAAATTAAATGGTTTGGTTCGTTGTTTGAAGAGTTTTTTTTTTTTAATATTAAATCCTGATAATTAAAAAGGATATGAAATTTGCAAAGATAATATTGAATAGTAGAAACTATTGTATTCTTAATTGCTTATAAAAAGAATGTGGACATTAAAAGGGGAAAAAAAAAGAGACAACTTGTAAAATTAAAATAAGTAAGAAATCAGACATTAAAAGGGAAAAAAAAAAAGAAGGCACAATTCTTTATCCTTTTGATTGCATTTTCCTTAATACAATGGTCCATAAAAAACAGAGAATTTGCTCTGTACAGTACAATTGTATATAAAGCATGAACAACTTTACAAAGGGAATATTGGAAGGTGAGAAGCAATTCAAGGCGTTGGCATCTCTACCAAATTTCATTTATAAACAACCTGTACAATTTGTCCATTCATCCTCTTTACGCGTACAACCGGCTTCCCTCCCCGTGTTCCCTGTCCTCTTTATCATGATACTTGCCTCGGTATATAACCATATGGTCATAACATTTGCCAGGAAAGTTACCAACACCGAAATGGGGATCACTCATCTCCAGCGCATTGGAACAGGGTTAGTTCTCTCAATTATAGCAACGGCTGTGGCAGCTCTAATCGAAATCAAGCGAAAGAATGCTGCCATACAATCAGGATTGGTGGATTCACCACAACCTCTACCCTTGACATTTCTATGGATTGCTTTGCGGTATCATTTTTTAGGATCGGCTGATTTATTCATTCCAAATGTTTTCATGTCAAGTTGATCAAGAAATTAAAGGACGACAAAAATCAAATCTTACAACAACTCAACAATAGACACACCTTCAATGAGGAAAATCAAATGGTTCTACTCGCGAACTTAATCCATAAACGCAGAACTCCAAAAATAAAATAAAAATCACCATCAACAAACAAAGCCAGAATGTAGGTTGCAGAAAACAGAAGCAAAAATCATATCTTCAATCTCAAAAAGGAAGTACACAATATGTCAAGCAGACTCTAATACTACCTACTCAAATTGGAATCACCAACGCCCCCTTAGACTTCTAGAACTGATAGATTAACTCGGAACACCTAAAATATATATAAAAAAATTACAAAACATTTGAGAGTTAGTTTTAATCCAAATTAGAAGAGAAATGATGAGATAGGATGAGAATAGAGTCGAGAGTTAAAAGTAAAACCTAATAGTGTTTATGGCGAATAGATTGGAAATTCGGAATCACTTCACCTCGGTCTTTGACTCCTTGTGGTTGTGTGTTTTACTATTTTCTGTTTTGAAGAAGAGAGGATAGGAAGTAGGGGTGAGGCAGGATGGGTTGGGATTTCAAAAGAAAGAAGAGTTTTTTAGAGTTAAAGTAATAAAGTCACAAACATGGTCATAGGTTTTGTTTTCTTTTATTTTTTTAAATAAAATTGGTGCGGTTCAATTTGTCACATCGAACTGAACTGCTAACTGAGACACTAATACTAAATCATATCAAACCGATAACTGAATCGTATATAAAAAATTTGAATTTTCGATTTGATTTAATTAATATTTCGCAGTTTTTTTGTCTAACCATAATGATAATTAGTTTGCTCTAATAACATTTCATTCAATACTATTATGGCCATGATGCTATCAGAAGCAGTAGCATTTCCTAGGAAGTGTTGCTCTAAAATTTTACTGGGACAGCTTAGTGGTAGAAAGGATGCTGCAATTGAGATGGGTCCTCTTGGTTTTTATCTTATGATTTTCTCTCAATTTACGAATTAATAGTTGAAATTACTTAGAATTTAAATAACCTTAAGGTTATACTGACATCTTTAACTCCTTTATAGTGTCAACTATTGATTCTATGTGGTAGTATTTTAAGTGATAAATTGAGGAAAATTGAAAAAATATAAATGGAGATAATCTATTACAAGAAATGACATTCCACTTGCCTTGAGAAAAGTGTGATAAAGGTCAAAAAACTTCCTTTGTAAGATTGGGAAAATGCATAATGGATAGAGAAAATATATTTTAGCTCTTTTAACTAAAGGAGGCATAGCGATATTGTGCTAATTATAGAAATATTAAATGATTAAGTTCTACATGAAACTTTTGAAACAGGTGATTGAAAAAAGATCGAGAAGAGAAACCATTTTATTTCATGGAGAATCAATTTGGATTTAAGTTACATAGGTCAACAATGAAAGCTATTTCCCTTATTGTTATTTGTGCATAATGTGTTAAGACATTTCATGTATTTATGAATATTATTTATAAAGGTAAGTATTTATTATATTTATATGTATTTCTACTAATATATATTTTATAATAAAGTATCATAGATAATTAAAGTATGTATAGAATTATAATAAAAGTATATTATTAGCAGAATTCCATAATATTGTATTATTTTTTTTTTTTTTTTTTTGAGTAACTATAGGAGAAGGAAGATTTGAACCCTAGTTTATCTTAACGAGAGACAAGCGGCGATGCTATTGGTGTACAATAGCCTTAATTGACGTTATATTATTTAAAAGTTGCCCTTAATCAGATAAATATCTAGAGAAGACATAAACATTTAAACCAATATGTTGTAATCTAAAATTATTCTCATTAGACTGAGGGAAATATATCCAAATTATATAAATGAGTGCTCAAAGTTAATAATGAGAGACGAGCGGCAATACTATTAGGCTACAACAGCCTTAATTAATGTTATATTATTTAAAAGTTGCCCTTAATAGGATAAATATCTAGAGGAAACATAAACATTTAAACCAACACGTTATATAACTAAAATTATTCTCATTAGACTGAGGGAAATATATCCAAATTATATAAATGGGTGCTCAAAGTTAAGTAAGTAAGCTTGACACGACTTTCTAATAGAGGATATTGCATATTTAATATCATTGGTTCTTCCTTTCTATGAACGGGTGTAAACAATTTTTAGTCTTGAGATCTTTATATGTCCTATATCTGGAATGTTGTACTTTGATGTTGTTAAATACAGTTTTGATTTAAATTGTAAATAATACAATTATTGGGTACTACATAAAATATAGAGATGATAATGATGAGTCAAGAATAATTTTATAACTCTTTTGGATTAAAGAGTCAATATCTAAGATTGCTTGGTTAAGATAATAGTAACTTATAAGCCCCGACCATGGTAAGTTTTATTAAGTCAAGTTCATATTGGAAACCAAGTAAAATGATTAACATTGATGGCATGACTTGTAATTTAATCAGGATATCATTTAATGAATAGATTTAATTATGTGGTAGTCAGTTCATAGTGGCCTCTCGTTCATAACCTTTATATTATATTAGATGATCAATAACTGTTACTAGATAGTTATATAGGTTTTTGTTAAAATATACACTATCTTCATGTATAGAGATTTAGAGGGTCACACACTATAGCATAATAAAAAAAAAATAATAATAATTGATTAGTAATTTTAGTGAATATTGAAAATATGTCAATATTTCGAAGCTAAAATAAATTGATTCAAAATAATAAATTGGGGTAATTTGTATTAACATTTATTTTTCTTTACATAGGATATATTTGTGATCAGGTTTGAGTACTTTTTTAAGGTTATCTATATTTTTATTGCTTTTTTCATGTAAAAATTATGAAATTTATTAATTCCATATTTTATTGTTATGTAACTAAAAAGTTGTCTATCAGTAATTCCATATTCAATTGTTATGTAATTGAAATGTTGTGGCAAATAAAAGGTCCACATAATGAAAAGTTTCTTTGATTAATTTTAGTTAATGTAATAAAGTGTTTTAAAAAGGGATAAGGACAAATGAAAGAATTCTATAATTTTCTATTCAGATACACACCAACGAAAAATCAATAAAGAGAATATAACGTTTTATTTCATAGAATTCTAATTTTAATTTGAGTTATTTAATATTATAAAGGATTATAATTTATTTTTGTTAACTTATATATTGATACTGTTAAAAGGACTATATTTAGAGTTGTTGTGGTAAACACAATTGAAAACAACAAATTGATATTTAGATTGCAATTAAAATCTATCCTTAAGAGGAGATAGTACTTTTATTAGAAGAAAAAGTAATTTTATAATCTTTTGTTGATGTATAATTTTATTTTTCATATTATACATAGATCTTAAGACAGGTTTTACAATAATATTTTATTTTCGTTTCTATTTTGTTCTAATCTATAAAATCTAATAGTGGTACCAAAACAACTTGTGTAATATGCAAAATAAGGTGTACATTAACCTTTTATTGATTTATGGAATGAA
Organism: Lumnitzera littorea; assembly: GCA_024138015.1. Taxonomy (NCBI): domain Eukaryota; kingdom Viridiplantae; phylum Streptophyta; class Magnoliopsida; order Myrtales; family Combretaceae; genus Lumnitzera; species Lumnitzera littorea. The sequence continues at coordinate 95,601,562 of JAMXBB010000004.1, read as the reverse complement.
CGTTATAATCTTGATGGGATCAACGTCTTTTAGCATATTTTAATCGATGGATTTCATTTGAAATATTGCTAATTTTGCGGAATCGGAGGTTAAATTTTAAAGGGCGTGGATTCTTCCTTCATTAGAAGATGAAAATTACCATACGTTTGCTTTAGTAGATATTCTGATTGAATTGCAAAAATTTTGTTACAACTCCCCAGGATGTTGTGCAAATCCTTGTTTTGCAACCGGTTGTAACATATATGCCTTTTAATATTCAATCAGATAACCAAAGGAGGTGTTTTTTTTTTTTTTTTTGTTATTATTATTATTTAAGGGGACCGTAGAAATTTAATCTTTTTCCTTTTAATAGGAAATAATGGCTTTCAATGGTTGAGCATTATGGATAAGGGAACGCCCTTTTATTGACCAAGAGTTTTTCATAAATAAAAGAGGTGCATGATTATTTATGAAAGTCTGGTCATAGTTTTAATCCTCAGTTTATATCTAGATTATAACAATTATATTTAATTAATTGATCTATAGTTTATGTAATTTATAGAGTTATTTTGCATGCACATGATCATAGACTTATACATGAATGGATTTTGTGTAAATATTTATGGATTCATTAAAATAAAGTCAGCGTGTCCTTTGGATGGATTAAGTTCAATAAAAATAAATGTTATTTTATTTAATTTGGGTTTGCATACCGATAGATAAAATGTAAATTGGGTGTATGTGAGTCTGTGGACTCAAATTTATATTCTATTTGTACTTTATTTTCTAAATAGATGCTTTAGAAAATTAGTTTTAGTATTAGAAATGGATAATTAGAGGTCCATATTTATTTGAGATACAGAGAAGTCTAAAAGACTAAAGAGAAGCTGCATTTGAGTTAATGGATTTTGATCCTCGTGACCCTCTAGTGTAAGATTGACCTTAGCCATACCTTTTAGTTGACCCATAATCATTTTATGATTGTTTGGTTATAATTGATTTATTTATTTTATGTAAGTATTGTTGATGATAGACAATGGTATATATGTTTGGTAAGACATAATATGAAATCTCTTAAACATATTAAGTCAAGATAAAATAATGTTGCTCTTAAGTTATAAGTTATAAAATAGTTAGGATTTTATGTAAGTTGACATAACTTTATTGTGGGCTTACATTAAATTACTATTATTTTTATAATTTATTACTAGATTGACTTGAATTAAATTATTGATTTGTTACCTTAGCTAAGGTTGTCAATTTAATGGGTAAGTGTTGGGTTTTAAGGTTATACTTTAAAAGAATGGTTAGCCTAACAGGAAATCTAAAAGTTGAATACATCTACTCAAATTCTTCATAGCAATAATAAAGAGATATGGCAAAATTGGGTCCCCTTATCGTATACCTCTACTCGGTTGAAAAGCCTTTAACATAGCTCCATTAAATATTAGTTGACAAGTATTAGTTGCTAGATGAGAGCCTACCAAAGTAACCCACGAGTTTGGAAATCTAAATAATTGCATGGCATTCCTTATGAAGTCCCACTCCAATATGTCGTATGCCTTTTCTAAATCTAATTTAATGAGCATCCATGAGGTCTTCCCCTTTTTCCTTTTCAAAGAGTACATGACTTCTTGAAAAATGATGACATTATCACAGGTGAATCTACTAAGGACAAAGCTTGCCTACTCCAGGCTAATAATTCGTGATAGGTGAAGCCTAAGCTTGTTAACAAAAATTTTTCCCAAAGCTTTATATAGGGTTGTACATAGACTACTAAGCCTAAAGTCCTTAAGTCTATTATTCCCCTCTTTCTTAAGAATCAACACAACTAGTGTTTGACTAATATTCAAAGGGACTATATTGCTTTTATAAGCTTTAGCGAAAATTTCATATATTGATTCCTTAGCATTTGACCAACAAGCCTTGAAAAACTGAGAATGGAGTCCAACTATGCGAGGTGATTTATGGTTAGCTGCTCCCTACATTGCTTTCCTCACTTCATTCCTAGTCACTTCACTGGCTAAAGAAGCCTTAGTTGAATCTTCAAAATATTAAAGCCATAGCAATCAATTCGGTGGACTACACCTAACAAATACACATTTCGTGCTATATAACTTGGAGAAGTACCAAGTCATCATATTTGCGAGGCTACCGGCATCCTTGATCCAATTATTCACATCATTAAACAATCCCATAATGCAACACTTTGTATGTCTCTCACTTGTTGACAGATGAAAGGATCGATATTATGGTTCCCTTCTAAAATCCAGTTTGCTTAAGATTTAGCAGCCTTTAACTTTTCCTCTTGATTCAAAACCTCTCTAAGTGCATCTTGAAGAAATTGTTCTCTATGGATGAGAGATTGACTTGGATTAGATAAAAGCCCCGATCTCACTTGTTCAATCTTTTTCATTGGCCCTCTCTTTTTAACATGTATAAGGCCAAAAACTTCCTTATTCCAATCTCTAAGCTTTTATGTAAACAAAATCAGATCGGCTTCAATATTGTCCTTTGTAAGGTACTAATTTGATGTAACAAAATCCTTAAAATCTAGGTAATCTAACCATATTAGTTGGAACCAAATTGGCCTAAGCTCTCTCGAACCAATTTTATTTTCAAAGTAAGTGCATAACAAAATAGGGTAGTGGTCCTATGCAATTGATGAGAGATGGAATACTTTCAATTCTAGGTATAATTCTCTTTAGTCCACATTAGCCCAAGCTTGGTCTAATCTCAATTGGATAAGATCTACAATATTTCATAACCTTTTAGACCAAGTGTACCTACTTCCCACAAAACCTAAGTCTAACATACTACATTCCTCCATACATTATTGGTACTTTCCTGCTCTTGATTGAATAATGTCTCTACCTCCCCATTTCTTGTTATTTAATAAGACTTCATTGAAGTCACCAATTTTTTTTTTTTTTTATAAATACACCTTCATGTGTTTGCTATTCAATTGTTTTATCAATGAAGAGTGCCATTTGACATTTAAGTTCCATGTAATGTTTAAAAAGTAACTTTTCAATATGGAAAAGAAAAAATATAACCTAAATTTGCTGTATAAAATGTATGGAGTTGAAATTTATGAGAAAATTAAAAAAAAAAAAACAAGTTCTAAATAGTACCTTATCTCCTGTAAGTTTTATAGGACACAAACTTAGTGGTATAAGTAAATTCTAGTTCTAAAAATCAAGGGACCTGTATATATAGGGTAGAGTATAAGTGGGTTTTAAACTCTAACAACTTTATATTTTATCTATCCCATACTTGTTCATACTTAATAATTAGACAAAAAAAGAAAAGAAGTATATTAAGTTCAAGTAGCAATAAGAGGACGAATGAATTCTTCATGAAAGTAAGGATGCAAGATATACAATTAGGGCTAAATATAAATCATTCCTTATATTTATTTCATGTGCACTTAGTCCCTTATTTTTTACATTAGGCGTTTAAATACCTGAAATGTTAAAAAATATACTTTTAGACTATTTTACTACTTTTCTCTTAGTTAAATTAATTTTAAAAATATTGAAATAGAAATACATAAAATTAATGAAAAAGAAATATCACATTTTCCTTAGTTTTTGAATTTTTTTTTGTGAAAATTATTTTTGATATTATGTTATATTTAATTTTTTTTAAATATGTTTCAAGGTAAAATGGTTACTTAGAGCTTTGAAAGCACTTTGAAAGAAAATATTTAATATTTTCCATTTTATTTTTTATTTTTTAAAAGAAGAAATTATTTATTTTTTTTTGAAATATTTACTAATTCTCGAGGATAAAACGGTCATTTAGGACTTTAAAAGCAATTTTTGAAAAGTTTTGGAAAATCCTTAGTTTCAAAGATAAAGCAATCATGAAGGTATTTACCAATTATTATTATTATTATTATTATTATTATTATTATTATATATATATATATATGTAATTGAGAGTATTAAGTATTTAGGATCCATATATATATCTAATAGCATCACCACTAATCTCTCATTGGGATAGATCAATATTTGAACTCCCTCTCCTTCAAGTTGTAATATAGTAGGCAAAAATAATAATAATAATAATAATGTACATATATTTTATTACATATGTTAATATGTATTATTTATACAATCTATAGAATACATTAATATGTATAATATATATAATACATATAGTATATATGTTAATATGTAGATATATAATAATACGTATAAATATATATATGCACAATAAATATAATATGTATAAATATATATGTAAAAAAAAAAAAAAAAAAGACAAAAGTTTGGTTCAAAGGGTAGAATCGGCATTTTCCTAGGTCTAGACCTATACTCTAAAATGACAAAGCATAGATAGAGATATTTCATATAGAATTCAGGCAAAGTAAATTTAGTGGATTGGTGCATCAGATTTTCCATTCGATCGTAAGGTATCCACAAAATCTAAATGTAAGTTCTACCAAGTACCATGCGGCACTACGACCAACAATTCTTCATGGATGTATGAACAATGCATATTTAACTATGGACAAGAGCGCACAAGATGAGAATAGAGAAGATGAGAATTGTCGGATAGATATACGGTCGCATGAGAATAGATGAGATACAAAGTACCAACTCTTGTGGATATATGAGAAGAAGGGGGAGATGATTTAGCCGTGTATGGAGACATGATCAAGCGGGAACTATTGTCCATTATAATACTTAAGAGATGGCTGCAAAACGATGGTAAGGAGACAAAAAAGACGTCATAGAAAGTAATAACAGAATACTATGATTTTTTTTGGGTAGTAACAGAAATACGGGATGCTTATCAAAAGTATACGAGTTAGCGGTGTTTTCTTGGCTCTCGACACATGGTGACGGGTGAGTATGCAAAACTCTCATTAGTAATTCTCCAAAAATTTACCTACTTATCATTAAAATAAATAAATATTATATAAATATAAATTGAATAAAAAATTTTACTAACATACCATTATTATATCGTATACGACATAGCTATTTATACTAATATTATATCTTTAAAATACGATATTAATAAAATATTTATGTTGTATATATTCAAGATACAATATTAATATATATGACCTATATTATATCTAGTATATTTTTACCATAATCATAATATGTAAATATTAATATCGTATTTTAAAGTTGTGACATAATAATGGTATTTTGGTAATTTTTTTATATAATTTGTAATTATATAGCTTTTTTTATAAAGTCAATAAATATATATTACACCCATAATTCTTAGTCTTCTAGTTGATCAAGTATAGAAAATACAGCATGCTATGATAAAACGGAGCTAATTTTACATAATGAAAATAAGAATTAAGTGCTTAAAATAGGCAATGTTATTAAATTTAGATTAACTTGTGTAGTTAAACTCAATTTGACTAAATCTGGATCCAACTCCGATTTAATCCCCAATCAAACCTGATTCTTTTCTTTTAATCCTTTAACTCTTTTAAGGTTCGGATCAACCATTCTAATTAGGTTTTGGGTTCCGACCTTCTTATTACTCGAATTATCTCTGTACAAGATGGAAACCTTCTTAGTTCCTGATTCCACCAGTCTTATGATGGAAGAACATCACATGCTTGGATAATTGGTATTCTCTAAAATTAACTCGTTGAACCTTGCCTGTTCCTGTCTTGACGTCCTATGCCACCAAAAGGTGCTTTCACAACACAAGAGATAGCCTCTTCGAAGATCATTCAAATGAACTTTTATCGTGTTGTTAACTCTTAAATTATTGAGTTGAACTCTCTAGGTTATGAAGCAGTCTTCAGAGTGCCTACATGAAGAAACTACTGGCACTTCTTAAACCATCAATGTCAATGTTGTACATACATTTTTTCACAGGTGAAATTTATTTTACTTGGTCAACCTAAAGCTTAGTTACCGTCACTTAAAGCCATTGTTGATGTACTAAGAACAGGAGAAGTTCATATTACACCAGCAAACTAAAGCAGTTGCAGTGATTCCATAATGACCATTGATATTCATATTTACTCATTCATTTCAGATTCCTTTTACTTCAGATCGAGTTAACCTTCATATCGCGAAAATGGAGTTCTCGGTTAACCCTAACTCTAATAAGGAGAAGATGAAGATACTTTACAATCCATGGATTCTTCTTCTGCTTCCACTAGTCTCTCTGAATAAGATTCTCCACAAAGAGTTTGGGTTTTCGTGACATGACATTGGAATCTGAAACCACATTGCACGGCAGAGCAATTTTGCACATTTATCTGGTGCTTCCAATTTGGACCCACCAATAACATGTAGTGGAAGTGACTAGAGACGTGATGTAATGTGGGAAAGACTCAAATGAGTTGAAATTATTGGTTTTCTGTCAACACCAAGCACCAAAATGTGGTTGAGGCACTGTGTACTGTGCAGATTGCAACTGCGGCACTACATTGGTCATGGGTCGCTTGGCCTACATAGTGTGGCAGTGGCACTATCCATTGTGCTATGTCTCTCTGCCCTACAAGGAGACTCGGACCCATTTGCTTTGTTTGTTCTCTGAGTGATCAACCATTTTTTGTTCCCACCCAGTTGAAAACTCAATATAATGCATCGCTATGGTCGTTATGCCTTAATACCGTCAAAATACAACCGCTTCATCGCATTTACCTATATGTGGTAAGAATATGTAAAAATTTAGAGTTCTCATTATTAGAATCCACAGATATAGACAAGGTAAATGCACTTTTTGTATGTGTAATGCACAAATGATTCATGCAGCAAGCACAAGCCTGGTAACTTAACTTGTCTAAGCAAAGGAAGCAAATGAAAGCCAACAAATAAGTCCCCAGTGTCCCAAGACCAATACCATATGTCAACAAATATGCGTTAAACCAAAATTAACACACTACTTATCTCATTCTAGGTTTGCTGCCTAGATCTACCATTAGTCGTTTGGTCCATTGCCTTTGTTGACAATTGTATCATATACAACGTTTGTAATGTACTGATAACTTCTCTAAAGGTGTTCAGCCTATATTAGACTTAGTTCTACTATTATGGACAACTCGCTCATCAACAACTCAAATGGTATCAGCAGCTAACTACAAAGTGAGTCGTTTCATATTTATTACCAGCCCAATTCATCCAAATTTAATGAAAGTCCCATATTTGCACAGATGGAAACCAGATTCTTCCGAAAACGATTATTTCAAGTTTCTAAATTAAACATCTAATACTCCAATTAGAGGATTTGGGGCGTAATTTTCAAATTAAATCCTATTTTATGATATATATATATGTGTGTGTATCTCTAAATTATTGTAATTATGGGACTAATATATAGGAATGAACGGAACAAAGTGAGAAACCCACACATCGCCACAAGCCACATCCACACGCCTTATTAAATTAATCGAAACCCTATACCACCACGGATGGTGTTAGCGAAAGAGAAATTGAGGGGAAAAGTGGAAACATGTTTCATTGCCTTCATTTCCCTGAAAATCGATATGCTGACACTTTTAGGACATATGGTTGGGCTAGTGCTCCACACATAGGAGAGATTAGAGAATATGCTAGAGTGTTACTTACTTTAAATATATATGTATATATATAGACATACACTAGTGTTTAAATAAAAGTAAATTTCTTTCTACCTTTTTTTTTTTTCCAAAAATAACTAGACAAATATCATTTTCCTAATGGACTAGCTTTTACTCCTAAAATATATTTAAACATTAATCAATTTGTATTTTCCAATATCTTTCTTCCTCAATCATCTTATTAAACATGATTATTAGTTTGTCTTTTTTTTTTTGTTTTTTGCCAAAGATTAGGAGTGAACGCATATAGGGTGAATAAAATATGAGATGTTCGTATATCACTTTATAGGTTAGCGTTTCCAAGGTTTTATACTCAAAATATAACATCTGGTACTTTGAAACTATCTTGTATTCTATACCTCACAAATTTTACGGGGCATAGGATATCTCGTGAAACATATATATATATATATATATATCATCTTCCTTCAAACTTTGTATTGGATAAATAATCAATATCAAAATTATAATTATATTATCATTAAATTTGTCGATAATAATTTATATAAGTTATAATACATTTTAAATTGAGATAATACAAAACTTGGTAGGCAAAATAGAAAATATTTCTATATCTTAAAATGTTTAAATCCTAGGTTAGGTTATATGTAAATTTATTTTGTCTTTTCTTTTCAAATAATCAAAATAAATTTTTCATCAAATCATAAGATTATTATACATTATATACAAAAATAATGTGCAAATAATTATAATATAATATATTGAATGATAAGTTGAAAATTAAGATATTTTTAAGACTTTACTAAATTAGAGTTAGTAAAAGAGGAAGGATGAAGAAAAAAAAAAAGAATTAAAGAAGAGAGAGCTTAAAAAAAAAAAAAAGAAAGAACAAGAAGAAAAGGAAGATAGAAGGATTAGATAATATAGTAGACACAAGCAACAAATGTTAGGGTTTTATTATGAGTTGGGTTTTTATTATTATTTCCTTTAATATCGAGGAAGAAAAAGCAATTAGTATTGATTTATTTATTTATTAATATCCTTTAATTATTATTGTGAGGTGTATATAAAGTATCATAAATTCTATATCCTATATACTTTAGAGTATAGATTCCAAAGTAAGACAAACCATAAGGTACCTTAATTTCATATTCGTATTTCACCTTGTAAGAATAGATTTTAAGAAATTAATATCCTGAACTTAACTTGTGACCTTCATTATCCACTTGAAACCTACCCGATAAGACCCGATGGTTTCAAATATGATGGGATCATGTGCTTACCTTTATCAAAGAGTATTAGTTTCTTTTTGAATGGTTTCTTATTACTTTCATTTTATTTAACCGAGTCAATATAAATTATAAATAAAACAACGTAACGAAAGGCTATGCTTGGTACCGAAACAGATCAAGTAGAAATGATATTATTTTCTAAGTATTAAATTTAAGACGGAAAACAATCATACTTTAATAAAAAAAGAAATTAATGCCTGAAATTCATACAATCATATGACAAATCTTTTTGAAAATTTTCTTAATGACATATTCTATCAATTGAACTTATGGGCCACTACAAACTGCAAACATATAATATACCAGAGAAGAAGGATTGCATTCAATGCATCTTTTGAAGTATTTATCTAGCATGTAGATGTTTTTGTCATTGCCGCTAAAAGCACATTAACATTTTTCCACTCTTTCTTCTCATTGACAGAACAATTCCGGAACCAATTCAAATACAATAATCTTATTTCTTTCACGAGAGATTAAACTCTGTTTTGTCTTTGTTTTTGTTTTTTAATTACATGATGCTGAAAAAGAAGCCATTTGTTAATACATGCATGCCATACGCAACTTGCATATTATTTTATCTAGAATTATTGTTTCTTCACATGAAATCTTAATTGAATAGTTATGATCTATCCACCTCGTAATCATTATTATTGAACATAAGCTGGCAAATAAATAAATTAATTAATTAATTAACAAAGATTATAGACAATTACCAAAAATATTTAATTGTGATTTAATTTCGAAACTTTGAAGTCTAAAATACCGTAATTTTTTTTTTTACCAATCATACATGTAAATCACTCATCCCTTTTGGATTTTATTATTTTGTAACGTCAAGGACGTGGTCTAATACAAGCATTACCAAAATCATGGGTTTAGAGAAATAAATTAGTAGGTATGGATGCAACCATTTTTATAAATGGCTTCCATTTAACTTATGGCATCTGCTTTTCTAATTCTATAATTGTAATTGATAAAAAAGCTGGTACAAATTTTTAAAATGATTCTACTGTTACAATCTGAGCGATAGGTGTTTGCAAATATAGACACACCCAGATACGTGTCATGAGGGAAATATTTTGTCAAATCTCAGTTGTCTTTTAGAAACACATGTTGCGATGAAGAATTAATAACGTAGTACCAGAAAAGATTGTATTAGATCTCACTCTATTTATTCCTACCTAATTTCACAACTACAAACACCAAGCCCTACAAACTTATTAATGATTCACGTTCGTATTGTGATTTATAGAATGTAGATGGTCCCAACCCTAAAATTTCGCCTACGCAATCAATTTAAGTTTCTATCAGTCTTTATCTACCTTCCAATTTCTTCCCCATGTTTCAATTGCCCCAAAAAATGTGACATTTACAGCTTTTGGCTTCTTTTGCATACATTGCCCTAACTTGTCAAGCAATAGCTTCCTACCATTCCCAATATTTATGCCACATAAAGAGGAAAACTTGTAGAAGTAAGAAAGACATACACGTTCGTCCCTACGTTAAACGAAATGATTCAATAAAACACAACCCGAAAGCGACACGAACACTTAAACACTTCAAAAGGGGTCGTTGATCGAGGAACTTGAACGAGTCCGAGTCCAAGTCGTCCGCGCCACCCACCATCTACCTGTGCTTTGTTGGATGGATAGAAATTAGGAACACAGCCAATCCAGACAAGGGACGCCTACTATTGTATTTTGTCCCCAATTGAGGTTCTATGCGCTTTCTCATGGAAGAGGACAATAGGCATAGGCTGTGACTAGTCCAGTTTCGTCAAAGTTTGACATGAGAATTTGCATGTGCCCAAAAGTGATTCATCCAAAATGGGCCACCATGAAGATTCTTGCTTGTTTCATTAAAAAAAAAAGAAGGAAAGCGTTTCTTCTTATACACCTTTTCCTTATCCATAAAGAGGAAAAACACTAATATATGTGCAATATATAAAACAAACATCAAAGATATTCGTAATAAGGGTATATTTAACGACGCAAAATAACCAAAGATTATACTTGGGAAACTTATGTTGTCCTGCAGAAATTCTGAACTCCTAAGACTCAAGGGCTGCTGTTTGTAGGTATTCATTTAACTGTTCATGATGGAGGCAAGATGCACTTTGACGCGTGCAAGAAACAATTCCAGCATGAAAAACAGATGGAACGATTGAGATATTTGATGGAAACTAAGCAAATACCATCCACATGACACAGAAGAGGAAAATATCAAGCCAATATCTCACTTTCGATTGTTTTTGTCAATGACAATTCACCATCTAGCCAATTATGAACAAGCAAAATATTTCCCTCAACAGCTCCCTATAACAGTATCAACTAAGTAGATCCATTGGCCATTCATTCACAAAATAAATGCAGAATAGATGCAATACTTTGTAAACATAACCTGCTTGAGTAGGAGATTCCAATACATGATTTTTACATAACAACATGTAATTTTTTGTATAAATTGACAATCGAATGTTATGGTCCCTTCCAACATATTGACATTTTTCTTCCCTATTTCAAAAGCGGGAATAGAACAATCACCTTTGGGACGAACAAATAAAGAATGGACTAACAATCTCAATTACCCTATCCCTTCCACCATGACTAAACCTAAGCATATCAAAGCACCATGCACCTAAAAACTATTAATTTTTTACGGCATAAGCTCCGAGAAGTAATAACCTTGCAGGGAACAAGAATATTACTAGCAAATGCATGTGCTGTGAAGCGACAAGTCTGCTAAAACGTTTTAAAGATTCCCTACCAGTTTGTAAGATGCCTGAGAAAACAAACTGATCCTGTCCCAAGTTGTTCGATGTCAAGGGTCTGGTTAAGATTATGCCAGCATTAATGCCACGAGGTGCCACAAGGGGCCACCAAAATTTACGCCGGTTTTCTCTTTTTGCCTTCCTTATGCGGTTGAGATCTTGGCGGATTACAGCCCTTACAGATTTTAAGTAAGAATTCATGTCATGGTCTCTCTGAATGGTTCCTCCAGAACCATAGGCAGAGCGGTCACTCAGGATTTCAAGGGGGTGTGGTGAATTCATGAAAACCTTCTTTGCAGCTCGGAGATGCTTCTCTGCATCAGCAACATCTTCGAGTTCACAGCTTAGAACATATAAACCACTACCTGAAGGGAGGAGATGATGGTGTGGAGAGAACTTTTTATCCGGCTGTAGAATGAAAAACTCTCCCATGGGTGCGAACAAAAGATTCTGTAAATGGAAATGCAAATTAGTTATGATGCTTTTTCAAAAGATGCCTAATTGTGCATAATAAAACCTAGCAACTGAGCCATCACCTCATTATTGAGGCAAGAGTGACTCCTGAACTTCCCGTTAACTGCCTTAAGAATCTTTGCAATATGATCAGGATAATGGCAGGAGAATGCTCGAGGTACAATGTCTCTGTGCATCGTGATTGACTGAACATGACTTTTGGGCAATCCAAGCTCACGAAGGAGACGATCACCGCCACACATTACAGATGGGGCACCAAATGTTATAACAGGAAGTAAGGAAGAAGCTGGTGCTTCTCCCCGTATCAATAGCATCAAATTAATAAGTAATGACAAGCTTCCACCAAGAGAGTGCCCAGCAAACCGTAAGGTTGCTCTATTTCCATGAGATTTTAAATGGGCGTGGACTTCAGGCAATATCTGCTCATATATTCCTTTTGCAGCTTCATATATACCTCTGTGCACATGCACATCAAATCCCTGGATAAAAGAGATATCTAAGATAAGTTATTGAAGAACAAAACGATCTGTAGTTATGTAATTGTCTAATCGTTCCAAGATTACACACAATGTAGTATGTGAAAAAAGGAAATCAAAATATCTAAATTTTACCTCAAATTGAACTGGCTCAAATAATAGATTTGCTTGCCATGATGCGAGCGATTCTGATCCCTACATATAGAAGCAGAAAGATAATCAGCATCTTAGCACAATTGTTAGAAAAGATGGAAAAAAAATTACAAATGGCATGGTTCGGCTCTGTTTCCAACATGCCAACTACATAGCTCACCTGAATGACAAAGAACCTTGTATGGCTCTCATCATCATCACATATGAACCATTCACAAGGAGATGAGCTAACAGACCTCAGATCATCTGCCACAGCTTGCTTCACTTCCTCCTTTGCTGCAACTACTGCTGTCACAGAGTCGGTAGTAGCCATGAGAGAAGCCATCTCTGAATTCATAATGTCAGCACTGTCACTTTGCTGATTGTCTCCTTCCAATGAATCAGCATTGGTGGAAGCCTTTGATGAATTGAATGGAAGGATGCTTCTTGCGTGAGAGTGGAGATACGAGGCAGCAGAAGCTGCTATTTGATAAGCAGTAGATGTACTTAGCCTGTACCCTTCACCCTTCTGCTCAGGACCTTCATTTGTCTCTTTTGGGACCTTGTCTTCCTCTTGAACCTCCATTGGCACCTCATCTATTTCAGTTTTCGTCCTTAACTCTCTCTTCTCCGCAGAGGAGGTTACATACCGCAAATTACGATATTTAAAGACGGTTGAAGGCTGATGAAACAGAATCGATAAATATCAGATTCAAATGTTTGACGGACCACATGCTAGAAAAATATTCTTTCTTTTAAGAAGAGTTAATTACAGATCTCTCTCTTTCCCCCCTCACAAACAACATGCTGAAATAAATATATTGCAAATGGACCAATCATTGATACAAAATACAGCTGGTTTAAGACATCCTGCCAGAAAAATCTGATTCAACACTCACCAACTAATCAAAGCACCTAAAGGAGGTTAATTATATGATAATTTCACACAAATATTTGCCACCAGCAGTACTTGTTAAGGTGTAACGACCCCAATCAAACATCCCATGAGAAGTGATTATAATCCGATCCTTATAATCAATAGCACACTTATAATTTGTTTGAGGAATGATCATTGTATCTAGTCCTAGTAAAAACTCCTAAACATTTCCCTGATCAATCTATCAGGCGAGTAATAACCGAAGTCTCGATGGTCCTAATGAATAATTCACGATCCAACAATAATAATAGATCGTATCAAAAATCATAATGGACAACGACACTCAAGCAACCAAACTAGCAACAGTCACCGACATATCTATATTAGCAAAACTCGAACTCGAACACCACCATTTCATGCTGATCAACAATTGTTATCACCATTCAATATTACCTCATCCAAAAGCATATCTTGTCCTTCAGATAATTGTGAAAATCATATCTTCTCGTCGCATCAATTCTAAAAATTATTAAATAGACCAAAAAAAAAAAAAAAATTGAAGAGCATTGAATGGAAATGAAAAAAAGATGATGATACCTTCAATTCAGAAACAGAATATGCAAGATTCCCCAGGTAAGACATTTGAGCATAAAGCCTAGCTTGAGCCAAAGGCACTTTCTTTAACAATTTTGAAAACGAATCTCTATCAAACTCAACCTCTTTTTCATCATCATCATCAATTACACTACATTCATCACATTCATCATCACCATGACAATCACCGCAAACGCCATTATCATGACGTGCTTCTTCTTCTTCTTTCGAATTTTGGCTACTTCTCACAACCCCACCATCACTTTCCATTCCATCTTCAACAACCACCTTAAAATCCCCATCCTCCTTCCACAAGGACTTCACATGCAAGATCTTCAATACCCAATTCCCATTTTGCCCATCTGAATTATTATTATCACCGTTATTATTACCTCCTCCTCCATTCTCTACCAAAACACCATCGTCCAAAGCAATCCCTTTATACTTATTATGTTTAGCATTACTATTCTTATGCCTATCATTACCAACTCCTCTCCCGAACCACCACGACCTCAAAGGGTATCCGAAAGAAAACCTTGAAGAAGAAGAAGAAGAAGAAGAAGAAGATGTAGACGACGTTTTCTCTGAAGAGCGACCCAAAGCACTAATCTGGGTCGGATTCGTCCGGGTCTCAAGTGACCCGGATACAGAGATCGCAGGTGGAATTGAATGAATTCCTGTTTTCAGATATAAACCATCCATTTTCTTCCCTTGTGATTTTGCTTCCTCTGTTGTCTGTTCAAATTCAACTGAGCTCTACGAATATTTATAGATATATATAACTGCATATACGTATGTGTATATGTGTATAAGAAGGGGTAGCGTGGAGATGGCACACGGGGAATTCCAGATCTTAAGGCTTAACGTGTACACACAATCTTTGATTTCGACCTGTAGGTGTTTTGCGTGAGTCGTGAAAAATGGAAAATCAAGTTTTCAAAACAGAAAGAGAGAGAAATATAAGGGTGTTGTTAATAACGTCGTACTATATAATGTAATGCAAGAAGGGTTGTTGTGTTCTGGCAAGAAGCAGGAAGGACATGCGTTTCACAGCTTTAAAAAAACCAAACAGGTGACCCAACATTCTTCCAATTATTTTAACGAGACGGATTTTATTTTTTATTTATTTATATATTTTAAAATTTAAATTATTAAATTCAAACTTTATCTAATAATTTAAATTAAAAAAATATAAATTAATAATAAAATAAATAATAATACCAATTCTATAAAAAATAAAAACAAAATACAGAAAAAAATCCCACACGACCATACCCTTTTTATTCCCTGATGTTTTTTCTGCACCCTACGTCCCAACCGCCACCTTCCCATGTTCCATGAAAGTCATAATTTTCCATCACTCTGTTTTAACGGATGAATTCTCTACTCCATTTTTGGCATGAGCAGATCTAGGGATGCAGTTAATACCAAGCATGCTTATCATTCGGTTTGATTCGGTTAATCCTATCAAACTAAATCAAATTATAAAATAAGGTTTGTATTTTATTATTGTTAATCAAATCATAGAAAAAGATAATAAATTTATTTTTTTATTACTCCTAATTAAATTACAATTCTTATAAGTTAAAATAAAATAATAATAAATATTATATTTAGTTGAATTTAGTGTTGTTAGAATTGAACCAAGTAATTAATCCAAACATATGAGGATATCAAAAATTAAAGGAAAAATCAAGTTTGATTGAAAGTTAAATTAGACTTGAATGTAGGAGTTAACTTAAATTTGATAATATTAATTGAACAAATAAGTAAATAAGAAATAAATCCATAATAGAAGTTAAAATATAGTTTTACCCTTCATCTTCTTCCTTCTTTTTCACTTTCTCTTTCTTTCTAGATATGTCTTTCTTTTTCTGTCTTGCTCGTTTTCCTTTTCTTTCTCTCTTTCTTCTCTTTTCGCTCCTATTCTTTTTGCCCTCTTTTGCTCCATTTCTTGCTCTTAATCTCTTTCTCTCTTTGCCTTTCTCACTCCTATTGTCTTTCTCTCTCTTGCTCAGTTCTCTCTTTCTCTCCCTTGTTCCCTTTGGCATGATAGTGGTGGGTTTCTCTCTCTTAGTCCCTTTCTCGCAACAGTAGTAGCTTGAGTTGGTAATAGACTCTGATGTGACTATTGGAGGTTTCATGGAGGTATTTGGTGATAGCTAAGGCTTTGATTTTAAGTTTGATTAGAGATAAGTTCGTAGTTATCAAATCTAGTTGGATTGAAAATTTAGATGATCGAGAGATGATTGGCAATATTGGCCAATGGTGATCAAACAAGCGGGATCGCTCGATGAGATTGGTGGGTTACGATCGTAGTAGGTAGGTGATGGTAATGGTGTAGTGGTGATGGTTGATGGTGGTGGTTAGGTCTAGTGTGAAGTAGACAAAAAGGGTAATAAATGTGTTTTTACATAAGAATTATAATTCTTAGCTTAGGGTGAGGAATTTCAATTCCTAGATTTTAAGAATCAAACTCATTAAGAACTATGATTTAGGAAAGTGAACACCATAATGACTTCCTTCATAATACAAAGGAATGGTTTGAATTCGGATGGAATGTAATGAAATAGAATTAAGATAATGATTACAAAATCTACTCTTATGTTTGGAAATGATCAAGGAATGGAATGGATCGAATGTGTATATAGATCATCTATAAAAAATACCTTTAATTATTGGATATTATAAATATATTGAAAATTAAATAATAATTTTAATTAATAATAATCAATGAGTAAGAAAATGCAATCACGATTCTATCTTCTTAAAGGAGGATGTAGTCATGGTTCTGCCTTGTAATTGTACTTGTAAACATGAGGAAAGTGGATGGAATCAAAAATCATAATTTCATTCCAATTCATTTCTGCATATCAAATGTGACACTAAAGAATAAGGGGAAATGGAATATTTATTTGCTCTAAGTTAATGCATTATAAATACTTAACTCTACAAAGTAAGATTGGATGATTCATTATTCTAAATCTTTCAATTTAGCTTAAAACTAAAATAAATAGAAATTGTAAATAAAAAAGATGCTTGTAAATAGACAATTTTTGTGTATTTATGTTTTTAGAAAGATGGAAAAGGTTGTAAATTATGTTTGATTATTTTGTGTACATGATATAAGGAAAGAACCTATATTTAATTTTTTCCACTAGTTCGTACTTTTATATCTATCTTTTAAATGGTTCTTTTGATTTTCAATTCAAATCTATTTACCCCTATAAACTAACAGTAAATTTTAAGTTTGGTTTAGGAACTTATTCAAACTTATTTGTAAATATCAAATGTTAATAATAGTTTGACTTGATTCAATTTATGATTTGGCTTAACTTTATACTCATCCCTAATTGGTAGGACTAGCATTGTCAAATTTGGGTTGACCCTTACGATCAAACTCGATTTGACCTCAATTTAACTCAAATTTAGCTTTCGGTCGAACCTAATTCTTCTCCTTAATTCTTAACGCTATTACATGTCTGTATTAACCATTCGGATTGGTTCCAACAACATTGGGTGGTGTTGATAGATCATATTAGGCTAAGTCTCCTAAGGCTTAAGCTAAGCTACCTAAGGACCATTCTATATACCTCAACCTACTTGAGTACCCCTGAATAGCACCAAAAGACAAGGATACCAATCTCCACAAGTAAGTTCGAACTTAGACACTCAACTTACATGGGACCCCTGAGCACCTTAACCTCGTTTAGTCTATTTGTTTGCCAACACAGCTTGCTCGAGCCACATTAAGCATCTTAGAGTCCTCGAAAAGTTTGACTTGACTTCTCGAGGCAAGGTCACTTTTGTCTTCTTGGGCATACAAAAGGACGTCTAGCACATAGCTTAGTGCCTATGGTTTTTACACTTAGTGCCAATACCCCACTTACCTTTACCACCGCACCCCACCGCCCCCCTTCCCTTCTCTCTATTCATTCGTTACCCTCTAACATCCATTGTATGGTTAACATACTCAAAAGCTTTTGACATTTTAACAACCCAAGTTATAAACGTAGTTGTCAGTCTATTTATGATTAATCAAGTGATAGAGTCATTCTAGCTTCCTATAGCATATATCTCTAGCTAACGATATGTATGATTGAATCTGAGGATGATACGTATCATTGGTGCGTAAGCTCCTTATCCTATAAATTAGGCCAAGGAGCCAAAGGTACTAAATCTTTTCTATCTCTTCACTCTTAACTTCGAAGTACCTTAGGCACTCCTAAAATCCTCTCAAACACTCTCACAAACACTAAAAGACTCACCCTTATTCTTCTTTCAATCTCTTCTTACTAACTTAAGTATTGAAGAGCTCTCGTAGACAAAACCATCAGGGCTTCTTGCTAGTTGTTTGTTGAGTATGGAGCACATTCAACTTGAAGAAATCGTCACCTAATTGATCTTTCATGATTTTCATGACCAACAGGTGGGACTTGAGTTAGCTATTTGAAATTTGTACTCATCCTAAGAAGGAATCACATGTTTCAAAAATCGATCCTAAGTATCTTTATATATGGAGGAGTGCAAATTTGATAACATTATGTAGGTACTTAATACCCATGCATTGCAATAGGTGAACTAACAAAACAAATCTTTAGGGATAATATATTAAAATCCTTATTTTTATATATATTCTAAATATTTTTAAAACCTAAATAAGCTCTAAAAAGCTTTAAATAGTTTTACAAACCATAATTATATATGAAATATACATTTTGTCCATATTTTTGAACTTTAAATGTTCAATTTAAGGTTATCATATGCTGACTATTATCAAGTTAAATTGATGCGTCTCTAAGGTTGTACACACGAAGGCCACATAATAATGAAAGGGAATGAAAGAAAACAAAATAGGGTTTAGCAAATCTGGACAACTACCAATAAGATATAACACATCAATTGATTCTACTTGGCCTACAATTTGCTGAATGTAACTCACAAGTCCAAATTATAGAGTTACTTGCCACTACTTCTTATTAAAGGGAATATATAAGAGTTAGGAGATAAACAAGAACATAAAGGTTACTTAAAAAGGAAACTTATAATAATTGATAATGTAATGATCTGTTATCTTCATATAAATAAATGGAGTTTATATACTAGTCTCACTAGGGTTACAAGACACACATGAAAAAGACAAAAGAATAATTTACAAATTGAATACATAAAACATACTAAAAGAGGCAAAAGGGACAAAGAATATTTTCTATGGAAAAAGTAAGAAATTGTTCTAAAATATTGTGCTAGAAGATATGTATCACATGGTGATTGGATATTTGAGATGTAGTTGGTCTTTACTGGAGTGTATCTTGAGGTGGCTTGGCCTTAATATAGTGCAATTTGGATGAAGTGAGGAAAGGAGTCAGCAGTCAGGGTGGACTTGATTTGGTTTGGGTTAGAGGTCAATTACTAAAGGATGTTCAAATTCCTCTTTAGGTCAGGTACCTTACAACTCAATTGGGATAGAGGTCTGATGCTGGTCGGCTTAGAGACTAACTGGATCATGATATAAGCTTGGTAATGGATGGGGGTCGCTTGGTAAGGGCAGCACTTTTGCTTGAAAGCTTGGGAATTGTGTCATCCATACTAGAGCTTAGTATTTGAGTCGATAGAAATGTGAAAGGTGGATGTCAGGATAGGAGTCTTCGTCTTGAATGGGGTTTTGAGCTAGTAATCTTTATACGAGTCCTTATAATCCTCTAGCTCGATTATGTGTAACTAGTCCAACGAGTTGATTCCCATCATTTGCCTAGGGGTCAAAAAAATTTGCCTTTAAATTCGAAGAGGTCTCTTACTCTTGTTTTTTTAAACATCTATTAGGTTTTCTTTAAGTTGGTAAGAAATTAAGTCAGACACATTAAAGGTAGAGGAAACACCATAATTCTCGGGTAATTCAATCTGGTAGGTATTATTATTGATCTTCTTCAGGACTTTGAAAGAAACAACAACTTGTGGAGATAGGTTGCTTTATCTTAGGTGCAAAAATAGTTCTCGATTGAGGTGCATCCATCCTAAGTCACCTGGTTTGAAACAAATAGTTCGGCGACCATGACTATTGATCTCTTGCTGCTTCTAATTAAACTTGATGATCTTCTTTACCACGGAGTGATGCAATTCTTGTAATTATTGGGCTCGGGTGACTCTAGATTAACTCTCCTTAACAGCTGTGAAGGTTCCAATCAAATTTGGAGAAATAGTGGGATTGAGACCACAGATGACTTCAAAAGGAGTCTTCCTAATGGTACTATAGATAGTTTGGTTGTATGTGAATTCTACAACTAGTAGACACAAATCCTAATCCTTTAAATTCTTTCCTATAATAGTATGTAGTAAATTCTCTAGCGTCCTTTTCACCATTATAGTTTAACCATCAGTCTGAGGATAGTTATTAGAGTTGAACACAAGTTTAGTTCCAAGTATTCTCCAAATTATCCTCAAAAAATAGTTCAAGAATTTTGTGTCTTGATATGAGACAATGGTTTTTGATACTCTATGTAGTTGGACAACTTCCTATAAAAATAAATCAGCAATATATAAAGCATCATTAATTCGATGGCACAAGATGAAGTGTGTCATTTTGCTAAAGCGATCCATTATAACAAGTATTGAATAATTTCCTCTAGATGTCCGAGGCAACCCTAGGAAAAAGTCCATGCTAAGGTTAGCCTAAGGTGAGGTCGGTGTAGGTAAAGGCATATACTCTCCATATGGCTCTCTCTTTCCCTTGGCTTTTCTTATATACTTAGTAACTACCAACTATCTTATAGACATCCTTAGGTAAAGCGGGCCAATAAAAGTTTTTTTTTTCAATAGATTGACTATTTTGGTATGTCTAAAATAACCAAATAATCTACCATTATGAGCCTTCCTAACTAACAGCTTGCATGTAGAATAGCTAAATATACACAACTATCTTTCTTTAAATAGATAATCATCCTTGATGTAATATCCTCCAACAATGATTCCTTCTTTGTACTACTCAAGAATATGACCAAAATGGGGGTTATGAGCATACTATTCAATGATGAGTGAAAATCTCAATAATTTCGTTTGTAGGGTAGTCAACAAGGTTTGTTGATGTGACAAGGCATTTGTGATTACGTTAGCACTTCCCTTCTTGTGCTAGATCACATAAGATAACCCTTCCATAAATTTTAACTACTTTACTTGCTTTTTCGAAAGTTTGTTTTGATTGCCAAGGCACTTTTAGGACTTATGGTCCATATATATCACAAACTCTTGAGTTAATAGATAGTGTTGCCAAATAGTAAGAGTTGAGATGAGAGAATACAACTCTTCATATATAGAGTAGTTCAGTGCAGCACCATTGAGCATCTCATTGTAGTAAGCAATTGGTCATCACTCTTGCATCAAGACTACACTAATGCTAATGCTTAATGCATCGCATTCTAATTCAAATAGCTTGTCAAAATCTAGTAAGGATAAGACAAGGGCAGTAGTGAGCTTTTCCTTCATTTCCCTGAAGCTCTACCTAACCTGATCATTCCATCGAATCCATTACTCTTCTTTATTAGTTTGGTTAAGGGGGTAGTAATTGTATTGAAGTTTCTAATGAACCGCCCATAGAAGGAAGCAAAACCATGAAAACTTCGTACTTTAGTGATTTTCTTCAACGTCAGCCATTCTAAAAAAGCTTAGACCTTTTCCTCATCTGCTCGGATTTCTTCTTCTAATACTACATACCCAAAAAAGATAACTTCATTTTGATAGAATATACACTTCTTTAAGTTTCCATACAACTTCTTAACTCTTAAAATGTCAAAAACAACTCAGAAATGTTGAACATGGTTATCTATGTTAGCAATGTATACTAATATGTCGTCAAAGTACATAACCACACATCTTTCGATTAGAGGACGCATCATATGGTTTATAAGTCTCATAAGTATAATTGGCGCATTTGTAAGTCCGAATGACATAAACAACTACTTATAGAGACGATGCCTTATTTTGAAAGCAGTATTCCATTCATCATGAAGTCTCCTGTGAATTTGATAGTAGCTACTTCACAAATCAATTTTTGAGAATATTGGCGCCATGAAACTCATCCAACATGTGGTTGAGCCTTGGTATTAGATATCTATATTTGATAGTAATATAGTTGATAGCACGACTATAGATGCACATGTGCTACGAGCCATCTTTTTTTGAGACGAACATAACTGGTACAATATAAGGACTTATGCTCTCCCTCACATATCCTCATTCTATCAATTTATCAACTTGCCTTTTTACTTCGGTAGCTTGCTTAGGATTCATTTTGTACACAGGTTAGTTTAGTAAGGTTACTCTAGGCTATAAATCAATACAATACTCTATACCTTGGACTGGTGGTAGTCCCTTAAGCAACTCTTTAGGGAATAGGTCAGAAAATTCATCAACTAATCCTCTAATCTCATTAAGCACATCTTTTGGATCTCTCAACTCCAATAGTTTTCTAATCAATAAAAACAAAGGTTCATCGACCTTTTCAGTAGCTTAGAGCTTTCTCCAGCTCATTATTAGGGCTTCCTTCTTGTTAGCTTAGGTGAACTGGTTATGAGTCTCGTTCACTTGGGTTAGTGTCATAGATTGCAGCACAATCTTCTTTCCATCCTTGATAAAGGCATAGGTGTTTTTATATTTGTCATGAATAACACATCAGTTGAACAACTAAGGTTGTTCAAATAACAGATGTGAAGCTCCCATGGTGATGACATCATACACCACTTTATCCTTGTACATACTCCTAATACTAAAAGGTATGGTTACTTGTTTAGTGATGTATAAAGCATTCTTATTATGAAGTTAGTGTAGCTTATAAAGTCGGGGGTGCTTAGAGGTTGATAGTCTTAACCTCTACATAAAGGACTGTGCAACAACGTTGGTATGGCTCTCTCCATCTGCAATAATGGTACACAATTGTTCTCTAATAGTACACTTGGTGTAAAACAAATTTTCTCTTTAGTCTTCCTCTAAGCTTGATAAGGAGCCTAGCATTCATCTTAAGACTAGTCTCATTATCTCTCCTTAGTCAGCATAGATACAAGTCTTCTCTTCCTCCTCAACTTCAACTCTTCAAGCATTTTTCTCTTCCTTTGGCTCTTTCTCTCAATGTTATCCATTACATCTCGTCAGAGCACCATGGCACGTCGGTTTGAATACTTAGTAGCTAAATGTCCAAAACCCGAGCATTTGAAGTATTTTGTTTCACTTGTCTTTCGTCTAAAGGTCTATCCTTTCTCATATGTTCTCAAGGTTGGTTTATCCTCAGCTTCACTCTTTTGGCTTACTTAACTATCGCTAGGCTGGTCGTATTTTACCTCAACTTAAGGGAGTCTACTTAACTCGGCATGAGTAGGTTAGTATGAAATAGGAGCTTCGGAAAAAGCCGGCCTTGGTTAACGTAGAGAATTTCTCATCTACTTTTTAACCCTTTATGCTACTTTAATGGCCTCCTCCAATTTATGGAACCTCTGTATTTCTACAATGTTGCAAATATCATATTTAAGTCCGAAAATATACCTCAACACTATGTGAACCTTGGGTTCATCCACGTTTGCTTGGATTATCAACATTTGAAATTCTCTTACATAGTTATCAACGGATCGATTTCTTTGGCGAAGCTCTTGCAACTTGGCAAAGGTGTCCTATAGGTACGTCTCAGGTACAAATCTTCTCCTTAACAATCTCTTCATCTCTTCTTAAGTTTACACACCTCATCATCCATCTCTCGCTTTGGCCGTATTCAGATTCTTCTACCACATGATAGTATATCTAGAAAACTCTAACACAACAAGTCAAACCTTAACTACATCTGTATACCTATATTAGTCAAATACCTTTTCTACCTTCTCTTCCTACTCTAAATATTCATTTGAGTCTTTACTTCCACTAAAGGGTAAGATTCGGACATTAACATTGTCAAGCCCTCGAGGTGTCTTCGCTCTTATGCTTAATAATATTCAACCTCTTCTTGTTCTCCATCATTCTCTATATCCTCATCCTTAATATCTTCCTTAATCTCCTCTAACCTAGCCTTCATTTAGCAAATCTGTATGCAGCTTAGAACTATCATGCCTCGAACAGGAAGAGTCATAATAGTCTCGCCATGTAAACTAACCTAAGATAGAAGCTGACCTTATAGCTGCTATTGTAGATACAGTTCACACAAGGCGTACACAACTCAACTAGCTTAAAACATCTATTCTGATACCTATTAATAACTAAACCTGTAGTAGAGCTTTACAAAATACTTGTTTTATATAACTTGTTGTCTAATATCACAACAGTATTTACACAAACGTTTTACATCCAAAGGTAAAGTTTACAATAAGAGTTTATTAAAATCCACAAGTTTTGCAGTTTATATACAATAAGTTAGGAACTAGTGGGCTCTCAGAGAATTCCCAATTAGTTTCCTCAAAAACTCAAAAAAAAAAAAAAAATCAAAAGCTCAGGTTTAGTTGATTCCTTAATCCTCACTTTCCCAAACAGCAGCACACTAACTTAGGAACGATGGTATTTGAACATCCTGACCTTACTTAATACTTGCAAAAGAGTCTATAGAGATGTGACCACAACTAGCTCAGCAAGTGGAATAGAGTCAGAAGAGTACTATACAAACACAAATAAGGTTAATAATTATGATAAAATGTAATGCAATCAATCAAATGAAACATCGCACAATGTTATCCAATCCACCGTGAGGTTAAAGAAATTATATCCGCTCCAACCCGGATTGAAGAGTTTCATCGCGACTCAAGTTAGACCAAACCCAGGCTTATGCAATGGAGAACACTTTCCTCTCATGACCACTTTCGAATCACGGCCCCCAATCTTATTGTAACCTCCTCTCCTGTCACTTAGTTCGACTAAGGATAGGGAAATGATCATTTCAGCTATCATCATCGAAGGAAGTCGATTTTTGGCCTGACACTCTTAATCGTTTCCCCTAATGAGTGTTATGCATGTCTAATTTCATTTTAGTCGAATAAACGTTAGTTTTAATTAGGGGTAGCTGACAAGTTCATACAATATAGAATTAATGCAAACATACAGAACAACACACTAAGGAGTTGAACTCTTGTTACAACTGAGTATCATCCACACACATAGTACTTGCACAGTCAACTAACTATAAACGCAGCTAGAAGTACTCTTAAGTCTTTGGATACTTTAAACAGTATCCCATCAAGCGGTGAAGTCACAATCCCAACTTATTTGTTTAGATGTTCACTATTGTTGACTTGAATCGTTAACTGTCTTTGTATTGGAAGATTCTATTTACATAAAAGAACCAAATTTAGTTTTCCTAATAATTACAAAAATATTAAGGTTTAATTTAAAACGATTATAGATATATATATATTATTATTACTATTTCCATAATATATAGTCTTATTATCATTACATATCGAATTAAGTTATTAATTGTTGATACTGTACATGATATATACTATTACGTATTATATATTGTTTCAATCATATCGAAACGTATTTTTAATTTATTAATTCACGTTTTAATTCCGGTAAGGTTACCGAAATACGTACATTCCTAAATATGATAAAATTATAGGTTATATTACTTAAGGTTGTTCGATTTTAACAAATCAGTGTTGTTAAGTTCGTATAGACCTAACGACGCGTTTTATGAGTCCTATTTCTAGAAACGACTTTTAATGAGTAGTTCGAGTTTTTAATACAATTATACGTAATCATATAAATATGATTGTATTATACATAATTTATGTTATTAAATTGTATTTTACCTAATTTGTCCATATATCGTTACAATAGAAATATTATTCAACTCTAATATACTTAAAGTGTATCCCGATCAGAAAATATTAATAAATATAATAAAATATTCATTTAATCCAATCTGATCAGCAATCACATATATATTTTTTATTTAACTATTTAATTCATTTTAGCTTATTAATATTAAAAATACACCACAACTTATAATTTAAGCCATTTTATTATATAAATTCATAATAAATAGTCTGAGTTTCCAAATAATTCTCCAAAAATCTCTATAAACTCATAAAAATATGAGGAATTCAGTTATTACTTGGTTTTAAGTTTTCGATTTATCGCCTATATATTCATATTGACTATTTTACCCTTAAATTATCATAAATTACCTAATTATGATTCTTTCTACACCAAATTAATTTCAATCTAAACCAATATTATTATTATTTATTATAGATCAGTATATGTCTATTTTATCAATTAATTTCATAATTTCTTATTTAATTCATAATTTCAGCCTATTTTCGAGCTATTTTCAGGCCAAAAAATGCAATAAATATTAAAAATATTCAAATAAAAATTTGGGCTACGTATCAATTATCTATATATCATACACATCCTATACAAAAATTTTCAGCTAGAAATAACATCATTTAGTAGATTTATTTTATAATTCTAAATTTAGATGAACAATAAATTTCTTAAGAAAGTATATTACATATTACAAATTTTTCAAAAATAAAAATATCACGTGAAAGCATGTTCAAAACAACCTAAGACCAATTATTTTTCATAATTTTCTAAGTGAATTTACTAATTCTTAAAAATTATTGAAAAATAGGGCAAAAAACCAACCTTAGTATTCTTGGGTGATTCGGTGGCCGGTAGTGGTTGGGTACTTATTGGATGGCTTAGGCATGGTGGTGGCTGGTGGTGTCTGGTTGGGCTCTACAGTAGAATCGCTTTAGGTTAGGGTTCTATCCTAGCACGAATTTTTCCCTATTTTTGTCTAATTTTCCTAAATTATTCTATTTGCCAGATTTTTTTTTCTCTCTATTCTCAATTCCTAATTGCTAAACTGTTGCTGGTCTGCTGAGTGTTTAGTATTTATAGGGCTTTTCCACTACTTAGAAATTTTTTTTAGTTTTTCTTTTGTTTTCTCTCCAATTTTTAAAGTAGGAGATGTCCTAAATAGATCCATTTACTTTTGAATCAATAACTATTTGACTCTAAGGCTTGCCATGGTGATTTTCCAAAATTTCCAACCACAAATTGATTTATTAGGATAGGATTTTCAATTATTTTAGTATTTTAGGTGTATTTTATTAATATTTAGTTATTTAGTAATATACGAGTATATATCCCATGTATATATCACATGTAATATATAACTATACTCATATAATTTAGTTTCTAACATATCTTTTACTTTTAGGATATATTCTTTTAATTAATTTCATAAATTTAACGCATTACATATATAATTATATAATTTAGGATTAATTTACCTGTATAATTATTATTTATACTGGGTATACTCATAAAAATAGGTATATATTTATATAGTAAATTATACTATGTTATCTTATTTTATAGCTCAATTAACTTATCTTTAAGTTCTCGTCGTAATCTGAGTTCGATTTTAGGAGTTCCGAATATTTTAGTGCTATATTGAGTATTCCTACTTCTAAGGGAAAAATTGGGATTTTGGGTTATTATTTCTAAAATCTAACTTTACTTTATCACTTTGTCACTTTGTTTAACTTTTCTATCTTAATCGTAAAGTTTGAACTCAATCAATTAACTTTTTCTAAAAGCTCTAAATTTAGGCTCGATTGTCCTGAATTCAATTTTTAGGGGCTTACAACTCCTTTAGCTTAATGGGGTTGAATTGGGCAATTAGCTCAACTACTTTGGCCATATTATCTCTCAGGAAGGTGGGTCATAATGAGGTACACCTTATGGTCGCTAGCTAGTGGCTTGCATCATAATAACCAAACTTTCAACAAGATTAATAAGTCTATTAAGTTTATCATTGACTAACCTATGGGTATTACTTCCATTTTGGCCTTAACCAGCATAAACACCACTACTTAGGTCACCAATAACACTTTGAATGCTTGAATCCGACATAGTGTAATACTTCTCTAATAGGTTGACAGCACAATACACAACAAACACTTCTACTTACTACCAAGAATATTATTAACACACTTTAACAATTTCATTACCTAACATGCATTCGAATACAATAGAATTGAACTTGCTCTATTTTTATAGTGAAAAACTGAGCAAAATAGAATAACAATAGAAACTACACTTACCAATCTACGAACTTCACTATACAGCACATGACTTCAAAACTTACTTCACTTGAACACACTGTAGTAGCTACAGAAGGAACCCAACAACTACTAAAAGAAAATATGAACTAAAACTTCAAAGCAACTTTACACACTCTCTTTTGAAATCATGTTCTAATACCATGAAAGCTGATGCGTCTCTAAAGTCGTATACACGGAGACTGTACCATAATGAAAGGGAATGAAAGAAAACAAAATGGGGTTTAGCAAATCCAATTAGCTACCAATTGGATATGATACATTAATCGATCCTACTCAGTCTACAACTTGCTAAATGTGACTTACTATTTCAAACTATAGGGTCACTTGCTATTATTCCTTATTAAAGAGAATAGATAAGAGTTAGGGGATACACTAGAACATTAAGGTTGCTCAAAAAGGAAACTTATAATAATTGATAATGTAATGATTTGTTGTTTACGTATAAATAAATTGGGTTTGTATATTAGCCCTATTAGGGTTACAAAGTACACATGGAAAAGATAAAAGAGTAATTTATAAATGGAATAC
This sequence comes from Lumnitzera littorea, assembly GCA_024138015.1. Taxonomy (NCBI): domain Eukaryota; kingdom Viridiplantae; phylum Streptophyta; class Magnoliopsida; order Myrtales; family Combretaceae; genus Lumnitzera; species Lumnitzera littorea. The sequence goes on along the minus strand of JAMXBB010000004.1, from coordinate 95,572,795 downwards.
ATGAAATATACTAAAAAGAGTAAAAGAGGCAAAAAATATTTTGTATAGAAAAGGTAAGGAATCATTTTAGAATATTGTGCTAAAAGACATGTGTCATATGGTAGTTGGTGATCATGAAAAGAGTCAACAATTAGAGTAGACCTGATTTGGTTTAAGCCAGAGCTTGGTCACTAAAGGATGTTCAGATTCCTATTTAAGTCGGGTATCTCGCAACTTAGCTTAGACAGAGGTTTGACACTAATTGGCTTGCTTGGCAATAGATTGGGGGTTGCTTGGCAAGTTAGCACTTCTGTTAAAAAGCTTAGGAATTGTGTTAGTCCATATTAAAGCTCGATATTCGAGTTGGTAGAAATGTGAAAGGTAGATGTTAAGATAGAAGTCCTCATCTTAAATGGGGTTTCAAGTTAGTGTTCCTTGTACGAATTCTTGTAGTCCTTTAACTTGGTTACGTATGACTAGTCCAATGAGTTGATTTCTATTATAGGTTAGTGTCTATCTCTTTTTTTTTTTCAATAATTTTTTTTAATAATAAGTCTTGTTGATAGGCTTTTCTAGGCTTAAGCTATAAAGGCCTAAGCCCAAGTACCTTTACTTACTTGGGAACCCTTGAACACTTATCCAAGTTGAAAGCTCGTCCCTCTTTAACAAATCAACCAACTTAGTCCCCCTTATGGATCAGTTCCGACCAAAGTCTCACTACCTACTCATGCAACCCCCACACCTTACACCCCATACCCTCCCCTCCCCTCAACACCCAAAGCATGTCATCCAACCATGCTTGAAGGAATTTGCTAGCCAACTTACCGAACGTTTGCACAACTTACTTAACCTAACCTTTAAGCACTCCTTTACCTTGAATTCTCTGGCACCTCAAAAGCCTTGTCAACGTCCTTAGATTGAGGACTTGAAGGACTTATAGTCTTCGGGGCAACTAAATCTAAGCTTGGCATAGTGCATTAACCTTAGCCCCCAAGCTCATGCTAGGTGCTCGACATATAACCTAAAGATCTTAATGCCACGGTTGCTCTATTGATCTTCCTTCTCTCTCTTCATTAAATAACACCTAATAGTTTATAGTATGGCCTAGATCTCTGGTGCCCTAGTTGTAATAATTGCCTATGCTGAGGTGACAAATACCTTTTCCTAGAGCCACTAATCAAAAAAGGGTGTTGTCCCCTCTCATACTACACATGCTTCCTCGCACCAATCATGTATAAGGCAATCCTAATTTGCTACATATCCCAAATAAGTAAGCTTCATGTTATATAAATAAGGTATATAGTCACAGGTACAATAATTTGATCTTAAGCTCTCCTTGCACCTTATTAAACACTCTATTTCCTTTCTTACTAATTTAAGTATTAGATGACCCTCAATGGTATTACCATAAAGGGTTTTCTTGTAGATCCACCGTTATATACCATTGGTGATTATTACATCACCAAAAGACCATAGTGATCATTACATCACCAAGTCCCTATAAATCTTGACTATTTATTGGCTGAAATATATGGAGAATTAAAAACTATGCTTGAATATTGTCGCGTTTCTTTACAGCAAAAAAAGAAAAAAATCTCATTCTATTTCTCATTTTATCCTATTTAATTCTTATCGAGTATGGTTTGATTCCTACTAGACTCAACTTGCTTTCACACAATCTCGTACTTTTTCATATGATTAACTTGTCGACGAAGTGGGTGGATCGACTCCATACCTGATAATTTAGCGATTTGTTGCAATCCAATTTTTCAGTAAGGAGCAAAATTAATGTAACTAAATTCTAATATTTACAAAATATTCAATTAAATTATTTTTTACATTATTTTGAAAATCGTTATAGTTGACAGCGGTAGATCAATTTGTATCTTTAAATTATTTCAAATACTTTTAGCATGACATGAAATCGTATCAAATAATTTAATCCTAACAGCTTCTTCGGAGGAAATTAATGTGTATGTCGGCAACCACTTGCATACGATGCCGTTTAAGTGCGACACAGTCGCATGAATTCCGTATCCCAGTCGCATGGGAAACGATGACAGCGACAGGGCGGATCGGGTTTGTGTAATCGGACCATGGCTCATCCGTTTTTCGTGTCGTAGGTCAATTGCGTGTCCGTATCGTGTGGGAACGGAGTTCTCAAATGTTTCTGGGTTGTGCCGAAGACCGCCACGTCAACAATTGTGGATCAACTAAAAACGCCCGGTGACGTGTCCCTGAGTGCCCTGTTTCTGTATTGTCTTGATGCACGCGGCTTTGCCTTCTCTCAAGCGGCTCCATGCACATATGTCTATTATATGACAAATAATTTGACCAAAAACAAATAAATTTTTATTTTATTTCCAGAAAATCGAAAATAAAAGTCAACTACAAGCAATAATACCTTCAGGTGTCCAGCAAAGTTGCTCCAGCGGTTCGGGTTCTTTTCTTTATAGGAGCAGAGTAAGAGAAGTTTTTTCTCTGGAGAATTTCTCCACGAGCACAAATCTTTTACTTTTAACTCAAATGGTTGAAAAAAAATGAAAAGAAAAAAAAAAAAAAAGGACATTATCATTGCATTCATTATTTAAACTTTACCAATTTTTAAATTCTACATATTGGCTATACTCAATTGAAATCTCCCTTTCTAGTATTACTTGCTCACAAAATCTGTTATATATTACTATTAAAGTAACATGTTTGAATGAATAATAAGCCGCTACATCAATTTTAGGGAAAAAAAAAAAATCTCATGCTCCATGTTAGATGCCCCCATAAAAATTATGTAACCTTTTTTTTTTCCAATTATAAAATTTATACAACAAAAAGAAGTTTCATTTTCATCTTTATCTTTATCTTCTTATTTTCTTCACAGAAATTTATAATACAATGTAAATATCCGAAAGTTGGGTTGAATGTTAAAGGTTGTTCCCCTTTAAGAAGGAGAAAAATAAAAGAAATATTTAAAATAACAATTATCAATGAGCAGAAATCTTCTTCATACACAAATGGAGAAAGGGACATAACCAATTTTACTACATTATTATTTGAATTGCTTTTACGCTTCATAATGTTACTAAGCATAAATCAATAAAAATTAATTTCACATTCACTGTTTTAACAAATTAAAGAAACCTAAAAATTGAAATTCATATAAAAAATCACATCTATTCAACTATAAATCAACTAAAATAGCAATTTTTTATTAAGAAATCCTCTTCTCAATTTAGAGATTCAAACTTTACACATAAAGCCGTATAATACCAAAAACCCACATCATAAAAAGGGAAAGAATGAGAGACGGATTAACGTAAGGGTATTTAACGGTAAAGCTGGCGGTGATATGGAAGGAGTCAAAGGGTGCATCGAATTTTCGAACGTGAAGTAGAGAAGGAGGGCTCCAGTCTATAAGCGGGCATTCCAGAGCATCTTGTCAAGGAATCGTTCAGTTCATTATAATCATGTCGACAGAACTGTAAAATAATTTGTGAAACAATTGAATGACACTGCTTGAGTTGATGTTGTCGTTTTCTGAAACAATCACACGTTTATATTTTTGTTGAGTAATTTTGTAATTTGTCTTGGAAAAATGAGGCCCTGAAGATGAAGAGGGAGAGAGAAATGCACAATAACAGATTTTTGTGTAGAAGTAACAATAACAAGTTAAATTTCATTAGAGAAACAATTTGATAAGTTTGAAAGCTATGGTATATAATTACAAAAAAGGGTAAATTTGGGGCATTAAAGGTGATATGAAAAAATACAAAAAGTCTAGAGAAAGAAATGGCAAATGATAAATTGGAGGCCACAATAGCAAAAATGAAATTTGAAACAAAACTTGCCCTATATTTGTACTTAAAAACGATTAATGAAGTATGTAATCGGCCCAACAAAATTTATTTAGTACCATTTGTAGGTCTTAAGCATCAAAATGACATTTAATAGTGCTAATTTTTGTATTAAGATGCACAAAAAGCCATGAATATTTGCTGTCTCCAATTTCTTGTTTTGAATATATTTCGGTCAATTACACAAGTACTTGTAAATAGGTGTAATAAAATTTCATTAGTATACATTAATTTCTGGTACAGATACATGCATGTTGATTGACTATGGCAAGCTTGAGACAGAGTTGGGCCAACAAAAATTTATCCCATCAACAGTGTGTCTATATCTGATTTACGAAATGTACTTGAAAAGTAAAGATGTCATTTATGATGGACCTAACTTGTTTATGTTAATCTCAACTTTAATAGATTATACTTCCTAGAAAGTACGTAATCATTTCTACAGCCGTGATTACTGGAAACACATTTATTTACGTTTGTTTATCTATTAATACATGTATAAAGGGAAAAATGCAGCAAAAGAGCTAGGGGTTATGAGGTCCATGTATATATACTATAGGATGTATTTTTTTCGACAGTGCATTTAAGAGCTTGGTTTTTCGAAAAACAGATATTTGAGGACATCGATCACGTCACCACTAGAATGGTTTGATGTGTTGCTAACACCGTGAAAGAATTTTGCAATGTGGGACATAGACTTTCAAGTATTATATGTTATATTATAAGGTCTATATTTTTAAAATATGCATTTAAAGGTTTATGTTAAAAAGAAAAATGCACATTTGATTTTATTTATAGCTAGGTGCAGTATTCTCAATGAAAAAAACGAAATGTCTAGCTTATCTAGTATATCATTATTAGTAAGGATGAATAGGTATAAGATGAATAGAGAATATGACACCTTAAGTATATTTTATGTAGTAGAAACAAGTTTTCAAATTTTGGAATCACAACCTAACACGTAACACCAAAATGCTACCTTGATAATGATTGTAGGTAAGTAAAAGGTGTGGAGACATTGTACCTATACCTTGCCTTATAGAGTAGATTTCGAAACACAATACTTGCTACTTACTTTATAACCTTCAATACTCATTCGAAATCTATTCTATTAAGTATGATAGTATAAGGTAACGTAATAGAAGCCTGCTAACCCCTAATTCTTAGATAGCTTTACATGTAAAATGAACTAAGTTATATACACAATAAGATATCACCATTAATGATTTCAAAGTGCATTGATTTTATTGAATACATCATTTAATTTAGATTGAAGGAACAAATTCTAAGTCCATTAAGGAATAAGATTTTATTATTTTTAAATTTATTTATCCATTTTTCTTAGTATTATTCCTTTTGATAATTCTTTGATAATGAATTTTTGTACATAATTTAAAATTTTTTATTTATGAGAATGATTGTACTCCTTAAATTATTAGCTAGGTGCAAACGATCAATCTAACTTCATGATTTCAACTCCCCTTTGACTTTTGAAAATAAGCAATTTTCTTTCAAAACTATTACTAGAACCCCAAATCCTTTCCTAAAAAGGATACAAATAACAACGATTTTGAGGCTTTAATGAAAGTATGCACAATTTCAAAGAGAGTTGAAGTCACTCTTTTCAAGTTATATGTCAAACTAATAATTTGTATTAACTCATTGTGTCTCATGACCACATCTAAATGGGTAAATATCTTGAATATATCAATCTATAACATGACTTATTTATTAATTATATATGAAAAGTTAAAACTGTAACCTAACTCATTTAATAAACGTGTTTTTTATTATGACTAGGCTCATTCATAGATTAATAAGTTGTAACTAAATCTATAAAATAATTATAAGTACATAGAGAAAAGGGTAATAATGATGTCAATAAATAAAAGCAAAGCAAAGTTTGATCAAATATACAAATCTAAATGTTGATTGTTTTATAACATTGTAATATTAAGTTGAACTATAACCCAATGACAAATTATTATTAGTGGTAATTTTGAAATTAATCACATTCTCTATTAGTTTTTCAAGAAAGATAACTAAAAAATTTTTATATAAGAAATTTGAATAAATAAAAAATAAATGATGTTGAAATATTTATAAAAATAATTTAGTATATTACCATCTCCATAGAGCCACTCTTTGTATGTAAAAGAGTTTTGATAGCTTTTAGCTTCAATATGTTGCAGTATTGACCATGAATTTAATCTTAAGTACTTAATGTAGATTTTGAAGCTACTATAAATATTTGTATGCTCAAGATATCATATGCCATTCTCGCATCTTAAGATTATAGTTATTTGTTAGTTTCCTAATAACTCGAGACATCTAATTCAACCATCATATATTGCTCCTTGTTCAAGCACAACTCTAATGTAGATTTATTGGTATCCCTCATTGTTTGCATACTTTCAAAAGATTGAATTTTGTATATAAAATAAAATATATATATATAAGCATCACATCAAATGCAATAAATTCAAATCCCATATACACATCAAAATATTAGTGACCTTTGTGTTAAGTGGGTTCACAGGATGAACCTAGAACTTATTTAGATGACTTTCTAATAGACAAGTTTGTGAGTTAAATCCAAACCCATATATGAATTTTAATATTTTTAAAAAGGTTCGACCAATTGTGTTCAACTTTTCTATGTATAAACCCATTTACAATTGTGTCGTGGCATGTTCGAGTTCCTAAGTCATGTTCCAAATTGCTAACCTTAATTACGACTGGATTTGAACAATAATTTAAGATCTATATTTGTGATTTTCCTTTAATATTTTGTTTTTTAATTGTAATTTTCTAATTTTTGAATATATATTCTTACAATTTCACAATTGTTTTCTCTTCCCTATTAAGTTTTTCTTTTTTTTTCTTTTTAGGTTTATATTTTTCTTATTCTTATAGTTTTGGGGTAACACTTTCCCCTTATTCTTTTATTTTTTTTTTGTAATTTTCTAATTTTTATACTTTTACAAATTTAAAGAAGTTTTTTTTTTCCCTTTACTAAGCACTTTCTTATTTTTTGAGTATCTTTTTTTTTAATGATTTTTTGTTGGTAATTTTCCTTCTTCTATTATTTTATTATTTTTAAGAAGAGAGAAATAATAAAATAGGAGTGAGTGCAAATTTCCAAATTAAAAGGAATAAATTTCGATTTTAAGATATAATGGGAGCTACATGTGCATATGAGGCAAATATAAATTGGGCTTTTTAGGCAATTTATCCCATTTACTATATATGGAACTTAGTTGTACTTACTAAGGATATTTTACAAGATGTGTATAGAATACTTCATTTACAATAAAAACATAGGAGGTATTACGAAACATAGAATCTATCATATATAATGTATAGATTCTTGATATGTTATTCAAGAATGGATAAAAGGGCCACTTTGTATCTCATCTTGTGAAAGTAGATTCTAAAGGTTTAGAACTAAAAGCCATCTTATGATGTACTTTGACAACCATTTTAAAACTTACTCTATTATGTGGGATCTTATAGGATTTAGTAACCCATATACTTTAAGATGAGACAGGGAATGTAATTGTTATTCTTATAATAGCATCTACCCTTCTATGTACTTGAAACTTGACCTAGAAATAATTATCATAAAATGGTGTTGGATTCATTTTATATAGAGAGTAACTATTTTATATGAGATGGAATTATTTATTTTTTCTTAACAATGATTAGATTTTATCATGTGTCAATTTTATCATCAATTACATTACAATGTCATCCACTACCACTATTGCTATGACTATCACTCTTCAACCATCACCAACTACCATCACATCTTATTAACATTTATTGCCACCATCACTACCCTATTGCCATCATGACCATATTGCCATTCCACCATCGCTATTACTAGTGCCACCATCTTTCCATCATTAGTTTACTACCCTTGCCACCACCATTACATCACACCATCAATATATACCTACCATTGAACCTTACTATTGTTGCTTCCTTTTGTTGTAAATAGTTGCTACTAACACATTATTTTAACATAATTACCTCTTATCACCATTATTATACCCACTACCATTACCATTGCATCACCCTACCATTATTGTCATTGTTGCACCATCATTACCATCATCATTTGATGTGCTTAAATCCAAAAATTCAAATCCAAACATAAGCAAATTTCACTAATGATGACTTAGGATTGATACAATCACTAAGAAAATCTAGTATACAAGATCATAATAAGATCTATGGAGTACTCTACAATTAGATCAGAAGAGATAATATTCTTGGGTTTTCTAATATAGGAATGCAAGAAAATAGAGGATATAGACGAATCATCTAATGAATTTTACTCACCAAGGGTCAAATTAACTATACAGTAACCACTTGATATAACTTAGAGGTAACTCGTATGTCTTTGCTCACCATATCTCCTCATAAGAAGTAAATTAATAGGAGTAGGAATTATTTAAATGAATAGAACTTACGCAATATAAGAGAGAAACACAATATCATTCAACAAATTATTTACTTGTAAATTACAATATATATTTATAGCATTGGTTGTAACTTCTATAACCACTCAATAGAATATTCCTTTAAATCTTGAAGTCAAAGCCTTTCTTAAATAAATCACAATCTCACCCTCCTTTTAAAACCAATGCTTCTTCAAAACCAAACAGCTATGTCAGAACTTCATGCTTTTGATCCAAACTGTTTTCTGAATTTTGATATGGTTGTCTTCTAAATCTTCCTTAGCTTCTTATTGAACCATGTTTTTGCTTAAGTGAACATTATGAACAATGAAGTCTTTTATATACTTCTGCTCTTTTTCTATAATCATCATTTTCAAAATTTGCTTAATTAAATTGTTTAAATGCTTAGTTCTTAACTCATTATAGATCCTCTTGAGTTTTTAACTCAATTTGTAAACTAATTTACATCACTAGCACTACAATAACACCAATGCATATACCATTGCACTATTACCCTTACCGTTAGACCAAAACCATTAAAATGACTATATTGTAATAACAATTAGTACCAAAACTACTGTACCACCATTAGTACTACTATAATAATGGTGATAGTAATAGAGATGGTCATTATACCAAAAAGAGCTTAAGACATCAATAAGATTGGTTGCCTTTTCTTTTAAATTCATTACTTAAAAATACAGGCAACAAAATTTGTACCATTGCACTAAATGCCCGTTGCTTAAAATAAAAAAGCAATGAATATTTCTTTTTATGTAACAAAACATGAGTGTTACTTTCTTTATTTTGAAAAATATATCAATATAGCAATACAACGAAATTTTAGTTAGAATGCAACAAGATTGTAATGTGAATGCAACATCATAAATAAAGGTAGGCAACATTATTAAAAATTGACTAAAGGTAATTTAACTATGTGTAACAAGTATTTTTTTATACATGAATTTTTAAAGACCTATGCAAAGCATCTTTTTTGGTTTTTCTATATTATAGGCATTGATTTTTATAATTGGTGCAACAATTTTTTTTTTTTAGAAGCAATCTTTCTATTTTTTTTTCAATATTAATTCTATATTAACTTTATTATTAGCTTTACAATAACTTCTTCATTACAATGAGCACAATGTAAACAATATTAAGATGATAACACGATATTAACTTTATTATTAGCTTTACAATACTTTTTTTATTACAATAAGCACGATATAAACAATATTAAGATGATAACACAAATAAAAAGTAGTTAAACCAAAAAGAAAAAATCATTAAAGACAACATAGTTGTATCTTTACAAAAGTTATACTAAAATAGATGGATTATAAGATCAACATCAAAATTCAAATACAAAAAAGTGAATCAATCTATCCACTTCAATCAAACTAAAGCTTAACTCTTTCTCTATTTGCCCTTGCTCTTTGTAAATCTTTGTAGTAGCATCTCCACCATTAGATAAGAGATTCTACCAAAGTCTAAATCGGGTTCAGCTTAATGTTGTGCTTAGCTGCCTACTTAGATATATTAGCATCCCCTTGCTTATATTATAAAACCTATAAGCTTGCAATTATCAAACAAAGAAATCTTAAAAGAAAAAAAAAAATTTATACCAAATTGAGCACATGAAATAACCCTGTTAAAATCCTTCATTTATGGCCCTTATAGCTATTCAAGTGAATACCAAATAATCTAATAAGAAAAGATATAGACAAGAGAACATTTTATGGAGCAAAAAGCATACATGACCAATTAGAAACTTTATTTCTTCCATCATCTAAATTGATGCAAATGGGAATTGTTTAAAATGATAAGCAAACAAGATCCTTGTGTATGTCATAACAAATCATCAAATCCATAAGCTCCATAGAAGACAATAACATTTTATGGAGCAAAAGGCATACATGACCAATTAGAGACCTTACTTTTTCCATCATCCACATTAATGCAAATGGGAATTGTTTAAAATGACAAGCGAACAAGATCCTCACTTATGTCATAACAAATCATCAAATCCATAAGCTCCATAAAAGACAATAGTAACTTGATAAAATATTCCATAAGATTTAATACCTTTTTAGTTTTTCTAGTAAAAAAACAAAGCTGTATGCCTTTTCTACAAATCAATAAAGATCGAATTAGCTAAACTTAACAAGTGAAGTATAAACATTACATAAATAATTAACTTCACCATAGGAGAAAGATTAAATAATTAAATAAGAGATAGATTTTCCTTAAGTCATATGTAAGTCTAAATAAATCAATTCATAACAAATTGTACTCTATCCATAAGATGATTAAGAAAATTGATTGCTAAACTAAAAATTTCCTCTTCCTATGTGTCTTTACATTGTTATGTGTACTACTTATACTGATGAGCAAAATCTATATGTTACACTAACCTTTGGCATAAATTTGGTAATTTGTTTCATTTCTTCAAAGTTCAACTTCATTATCCTATAGCAACTTCATCAATGATGAAGTTTTATTGTTCAATAAGTAACAATAAAGGTTGAACTTTGATAAGGGACCTCAATATAGTTACAACCTTCACTATAACAAGATAACTAAAAGATGTGACAATTGAATAAAATGTAACAACAAGAAGTCAACCTCATAGATAGAAAGAGAGAATCACAGTAAAGGATAACCACAATGCAATCAACTAGCTATAGTTTAATAATAAGAGGATGCTTAAGCTAATGTTGATTATATTTACTAGACATCTTTCCTCAAGAGTGTTTGCAAAAAAATTGGTTATGACCTTGTTTGATTAGTTATCTTCAAGGACCATGGCAACCATCTTTTCATGTTATCTCGAAATATGAAGCATCCCTACATTTGTGGACATCATGATATACGAAGATTAACATGGTGAAATAACTACGACTAATCCTACATCACAAACTTGATTAGGAACCCCTACACTTGCCAACATCATGGTAAACTTAGAAATATTTCATGAAAGGGTATTTGGTTCATATAGAATTTGAAGATAAATATGTTTGAAATCAACAACATTATATTTGATCAAATGAGTAAGCGACAATTGCAAATCACTATAAAAAAATATGGAGTCTATAGGCCATAGAGGAATAAAGGACTAACTAAGAAATCCATGATCCTAAGATACACCTTAAAAAAACTTAGGAAATCATCAAGTCACCAAATTACAAAAATGAAAATTCCAATTTAGATACATCAAAACCACATTTCAAAGCTATTATCAAACAATAAGAGCATGTTAGTAGAAAAAATTACACTATCTAAAACAAAGAATCAGATAAGGTATAAGACAATGAAGTTAGATTTTCAATAAGAAATATCATGAAACTTTATCATGGTCAAAGAACTATATTCATTGATTATATCTAATTACATTTTTTTTTTTAAGTTGAAGGTAATTCTTATTATGTTAGTTGCAACTTTCATAGAATTCTTATTGCAATGCTCAAAATTCATACAAAGTGAACAATTGAAACCGAACTACATCGATATAAAAGGATAATAAACTAGCTATTCAAACTTTATTGAATTGTCTTCATTATTTAACCTCTGACATAAATTCCTTGCAAAAAATTATATGGCAAAGATTCAAACACTTGTTAATCCTTTTTATAAAAATCTTTGATTAGGATTTATAAGAAAACTCGAGTAAGTAATGCCACTATGACATAACAACATAAAATAAATTAATGAATAAATAAATAACATCATAAATATTAATCAAATAAAATAAAAGTAAACAAATTATTGCTCCAATCTCCCAAAATAAAAGAGGGGTAAATCCAAATGCAACACTTATCAATAATGCCTTCCTCTAAAGGTTGAATTCAATCACCTTTCGCAACAATCATGAGTTCATCACTGTTCCATTTTATTTTTTATCTTGAATTGTACGTATAACATGAATCAAATTAACTATCTCTAGATAAAAAAATTGGATAGTTCATTAAAATTTCAAAATTTTAGATTTAGAAAAGAACTAGGATGAGCATGTTAATGGATTTTTTGAACCTGGGTTCTGGATTGGATTGAAGGGTAATGGAATAATTGGACTACGGAGGAGGAAATAATGAGTAGAAGATTGTTGAGGGATGATATTGGCTGCTATTGTTATAATTGAAACAAAGAATTAGAGAAGGAAATAATAGACAAAGAAGGTAAAAAGAAAATAAAGGAAAGAAAGAGGGAAGTACATCTGGGGAAATGAATTATATATAAATAAAAAGTGGGAAAGCTCCTAAATTATGCGGCCTATAAGGGGAAAAAAACACTAAATCAAACCTTAGATAAAACTTGATCAAATAAAAAATATTGTATTTTAAATTCTAATTTAATTTGAAAGATTGCTATTGTCAATCAAATGGAAAATGTATGGTCAATTTGTTATGTTAAATTAAACCAAACTAGAAATTCGAACAATCCATTTAAAGAATATATAATATTATTTTACTTGTAAAAAATTCTTTTATTGTAACAATATATGTATAAATTTTTTAATCTATACATATTGAAATGTCTATATGTACGTATGTATATATATATGATGGGTCTCATATGTGTCAACCATGATTAAAAAAAAAATTACATCAATATCAATTGTATAAAAAATATTACCTAAATACCATAACTATATTGTATCTTTAAAATGTGATTCTCATATTTATAAAGAAATTGTATTTGTGGAGTTCAATTTTCCTTTTCTTGTGCATTGCTTAATCACGCTTACAAAATACGATATAGATGGAGCATCATAATGTCTCATCTTGAAAATTGGATATAGGTAGAACTAATAATGTCATATCTTCAAGATCCATATAATAGTAGAAAAGATTGCAATATATTTTGTACCTTTTTTTTTTGGATTATGTCTTATCAAATCTTTAGAAATAGGTTATATTTTTAGATTCTAATATATCTTGTTGCATAAAAGTATTTAAAAAAAAACAAAAATATTGAGAAAATTATACGAGAGTGATCAATGTATAGGATAAGTTCAAATAAAGGATTAAATTTTCAAGTAGTTACAATTAGGGGTCAATATTATCCTAAGCGATTCAAATAAAGGATTTCATCATTTAACAGTTACAATACCATTAAAACAATATGATATAATTATTAATTGACATGTGGCATTAATATGGTACTTACATGGTGCCTACATATCATTTTTTACAAGTAAAAAAGATAAAAAAAAGGAAAATAATATTTAAAATCGTAAAATATAAAAAATACGTAAAAAATTTTAAAAAGTTAGAAAGGAAAATTGCAAAAATTATAAATTAAATAATATAATGATATATATAATAAATATAATTAATAAAATAAAAAAAATTAAGAAAAAAGACAAATGCTGGAAAATTTTTTTTTTTAAAAAAAAAACACCCCCCAACATTACGATAGCTTAGTTGGCTACAATTAACTCAATAGGTCATAACCCACTTACAAAAGTGAGTTATTTGACCCACATTCGGCTTAGGGTTAGGTTGGATACATACCACCCTAAGCCATAATAAAATATAATTTTTCTTCATTTTTCATTTTTCTAATTTGTTAACTTTTATTAATTACATTTATTTTATATATAATCATATTATTTAGTTTATAATTTCTAGACTTTATTCTTTTTACCATTTTATAAACTTTTATGTGCTTTTCATTTTTTTTATAATTGTATATATTATTTTTCCTTTTTCTTTATTTTTATTTGCATAAAGATGACATATAGGTACTAGGTAAAGGCTATGTCAGCACAATATGTTGGTTAATGGCCATATCAGATCATTTTAGTGGCATTATGACAATCAATCGATGGATTTTGCTGTTTGAATCACTCAATATAACAGTAATAACTTACTTTAACCACTTGAATTGATTCTCTTTTATGTTATTTTTCTTAAATTTAATCATGGTCGATTGAAGTAAGCCAGCCTAATTAGTGATTTAGTCAATATGGTTATTAGCTAGCCACATCATATATTGAACTTGTTTGACCAAGTGAGTCTAGAGTATACATGGTTGATAATTTTTCTAATTAGGCCGATCTAATTCATTCAAATTGCTAAAATATTATCTAAAACAATATTAAATTAATTAAAGATTTTACCTAAACATTAAGATATTTAGTTGTTCATGCTGGGATATGTCAATGGATATAAACTATATTTGCTTGTTAATAATTATTGTTATATGTTAGGTTCTCATGTCCTAAGACTAGTAATTATTCAGGATATGTAGGTTATGACATAGTGTTCATCACCATCTATTATGGTGCAATCATTTAGGATGATGTAGTCCCTAAATTTGGCATTGAATCGCCATGTATAGGCAAGTGAATCATCAACATAATCAACTACCTTGATACAAGTCCAATATTCCAAAAAGAAGTTGTAAATGGGTAATACTAGTACAATGAGATACTACAATATACGATTATAGTAGACCGATTACTCAATGGCTAATATTAGTGATGAAATCATTATGGGATGATTTGTCTTAGATTTAGTATTGGATTCAGTGATGTGCTTATATGGCCCATACTTGAGATTCAATTTCAAATTTTTTTGTTAGGTTTTAAGTATCCGGCCTCAAGACGTTAGAGTATATTTGTTTATTGCCTCCGCCTTAGATAAAACTACATCAACTAAATCAATTAATATAAGAAAGTTGACAGATGCAGAGATTGCAACACAAAAACGTTCCAAAATAAATGAATGCATTACTTTAAGCATTAAAATGTCCATTGTAGGGACATGATACGTATAGGTGTATTGGTTTAGATAATTATTGTTGGAAGGACCTTATTTAAGTATACTTAAATTGATTGGCGCTTTAATGATTAAAATTATAATGCTTTTTATTGGTTACACTATTGAGGCAACAACTTATTTATAATGGTTGCCTACTTTGTTTACATAGGCAATAACTCTATAAATGGTTACAAAAAATCAAAAAGCAAAGGTAACACCTTGTGCAAATTGTTGTGCTTATTCAAAATCCTATTGGCAACATAAAAAATTTGTTGCCACACTGTTGCATTAAAATTATTAGAGCAACAATTTTTTTGTTATTGCTCAAAAGTGTTGCTTTTGGCCAACCTGCCAAGCAATATTAAAAAAAAAATTGTTGTAATTGAGTTCTTTAAGCATAAGGTATTCAAGGTATTGCAAATTTAGTGTTGCCTTAGATTCTTTATACCGTAGTGGGTTATGATGTGATGGGGTTATTGCAACAAATGGGGATTATGGCAATGTTTTTCACTAATGATAGTATTCCTTGTGGTTGATGTTAATAAAAAAAAAAGAAGAAGAAGTAAAGAATGAAATATATAGAGAAAAATACATTTTTAGTTTTCAATATTTTATGGGTTTTCTATTTAAGTCATAAACATTTTATTTTTCTCATATTAGTCCTCAACATTTGGCAATGTTTGAAAAGTTAGACTTTTCTTAATAGTGTTAGTTTTTTTTCATTAATTTTTGACATGTAGTGACATGATTTTTTCTAATCACTAATTTAAATAAATAATAAATAAAAATAAATATAAAATAAATAAACTAATTGAAAACAATAAATGTTTGGAAGATGAAAAATAGTAGAAAATAGAAAAGGAAAATTTAGAATATAAAAATAAAAGGCGATTCTAATTACTTCCTAGCCTTAGAGGGCTAACTTTGAGCCAATTAGGTTGCCACCTATTTTAAAAAGTGAATTGTTGGATTCATTAGTGATGGTGTTTGTCCGCTTACCCCTTAAAGGTCGAGTGGTGGGTGGAGAGTGGCTTATCCCATTGCATTCTTTTTTAGAAAATAATAATAACAAAATCTGATTCGATTATATGACTCAATTAAATCATTTTAATATGTTTTCTTTTTATTATAAAAGAAGTGCTGTCAAGAGAGGCTATTCACCACCTTATGGGATCTCGTAAGGAGGTGATGAGTGATCACCTCTATCACTAGTAGGTCAAATAACCTAATCATCTTAAAGTGGCCGTTTCAATCACTCCAATGTTTTCGAGATGTTGCTGGGGACACAATATTTTTTTATTAGGTGGCCATCCTTTAGTCTTAGGTTGCTGCATGTCAAAATTAATGAAAAAACTAATTATGTTCATTTTGTGAATTTTTGCAAATGCTAAGTACTCAAATGCAAGAGAGAGAGAGATAAGGATTTCGCACTCAAGTTAAAAAAAAAGAAAGCAAATCATTAAGGACTAAAGTTGTATATTTCTAAAATGTATATTATCTAATTGTCCCAATTATTATTATTATATAGTTCATAACAAAGTAAATGGGTTGTAGTTCCAACTAGTTTAGATAGTTAAAATCTTAGTACTATTCTCCCTAATAGAACAAATTGGAATACCCCCTTCTTCATTTATGGTGGATTATGTGGTAGTCAAAAAAGAAGACCACCCCTAACATCTAGCTGGTTGTCCTAGACTAATGCTTCCATCAAAAGACCGCATAGCCGCTATATATAACACCATACTTTTTCTTGGTGTTGAAATCTGATGCACCATGATATAGCACCTGTAGGCAAACAGGAAAATTTTTTATAAACCCTAGCTGAGGCCTTAGCCCGACATTTTTAGCATTTACTGTGCTTTTTTTGCAGTTAGGAGGTCACGTCGATAGCTCTTCACTATTTGAAAGCATTAATTAGATAGTCCATAAATTCTGAAAGAAGGAAAAATCTCACTATCAGGTCCTTCTTAGTTGTTAGGTTGGGAAGTGGATTTGCTAAACTTGACTGCGTTATTTATTGCAGCCAAATTTGGTCGCAATTGGAACTTGGAAGTATCCGGATGTATCAGTTTCCAAACCGTTTGCTTTTAACTATCGAACCTTACAAGACATAATATTTATTGAGAAAATATAAAAATGGTTATCCTTCTTTTATTATTTCTTTCGGTAGACACGTACTATGATTTCAAATAAAGTACAAAAACAACCAAGTCCTGCCGGGACTTAGCCTGGGTTATCATAACAATAAGTAACAAAACAGATTTTTTGAACAAAAAGTAAGACATCCTCCAGCAGAGATTCAAAAAATATAGATCTTCATGCTTGTTGAGTCTTCATTTTGCTAACTTCTCTGCTACCATATTCATCTCACAGGGGGTTCTGCAAAGACAGATATGGTTAATTTTTTGTGCAAGCTCCTTACAAAGGTCAACAACATCAGTGCATATATCATGAAAGAAATCTTCTCAAAAGACACAATCAATGGTAAGGATTGCATTAGATTCTATAATAACATTGTGTAGCCACAAGTTGTGTGCTATTTTGAGTGCTTCAAAGATAGCCCACAACTCGACTTCGAATGGTTAGATAGGCGCAATTCTTTTGGAGAGCCTGCTATGACTCTTTCTTGAGAGTCTCTGTAAGTTACTCCAATTGCTGCTTTCTTCCCATTAGATTTGACCGCTACCCTTCTTTTATTATTATTATTCCATCCGTAACGCTCATTTGAATCTTTAAAAAACGAGTCCTTCATTTTCCATATCCATTGTAGCAATTTTCTATATATACATTAAAAACAAAAAAAAGGGGAATGAAATATAATACGTTAATTGTGGTTCGTAATATGAACCAGTTAATTTAGAAAATCTTAACGAAATTATGCTAAGCCCGGCCTAATGCTGTAGTCAATGTCATCACGTGATAACTCTGAATGAGATATTTGCTAAGATCAGATTGTACTAACACACACTCTCTCTTCTCTCGAACTCTCTATTGTTCTCACCCGAACTCTCTCTTTCTCGAGGTTTTGCCAATTTTGTGTAGTGTGAAACCCCGATGCTATACAAATTTACTTGTGTATATGTATTACTCTCTTTGTTTACTTCCCCTCTTGATATTGATCAGAATACTAACTATAATCTTTTTTCTTTTTTTTTTTTGTTGTTGTATTACGAGAGTTTGATGATTTGAGTTCACCAGGGGCTCCAAAAGGCCGAGAAAGGAGGAAGAAGACAAGTTGCTCAAGAGGGTTCATACCCTTTTTGTATCATTTACTTTCTGTTTTATACTTGTTACAAATCTTGTTATAGTTTCATTATTTTTGTTTGTTTGTTCAGTTGTAATACTAGATCTTAGTTAGATCTATTATGACTCTAATGGTACTACCATCTTGATTGTTTAAACTGCTCTTTCTTTGGTTGTAACAAATTATTAACGAGCAATATATTTTTTGGTTATCTTAAAAAAGGTGATGGACTATGATAGAAAAGTCTAAAGTTAAAAAACTAAATTAGACATTATCCTTGCACTTCCCCTATTTCATTTTTGCCATTTGGCATTTGGAAATCAGAGTTAAATAATAAAATTTTTAAGGTAACTTTGAGTTGCAATGTAACTTTTACAACTTTTATTATGTAATTTGGAGTAATTTTACTGTATTTCGAATTTACACCACAAAATTTACGCAAAAATTTATAAAACATTTTGTAGATAACAAATGCATTCATCGAGAGGGCCGGTGGATCACATAATTTCTCTTCTTAATGAAAACTTTCATGAAGATAAATATTAATTGGTCAAGAAATTAGGTAGTTATATTAATGTCATATCTTTATAGTGCAATACTTGTTTACATGAGGAAGCCGTATGACACACGTTTGGTTTAATTTCAGAATCCTCTTTTCCCATTTTATTCAGGAGAATTAGAGAACACAGCCTCATATTTTTCTAATCAGGTTGAAATTTATAATTTAAAGAACATCAATAATTCTATTTGGTAGTTGAATTCTAACTATATTGTAAAAAAAAAATGGTGGAAAATATTTAAATATGTTTTTGCATCAACAGTAGATTAAAATCCAACGTAATCATTACTTTAATATATATATATATATTAAAGTAAACTTTTCAATAATACATGTTTTATGCTTTATACATAGCGAATAGAAATGAACCAGTTATAAGCGAAGAAGACAACGGAATTAACAAAGAAGTGATGATAATGATATAGTGTATTTTGCAAGTTTTAATGGCTATATCTTTGTTCAACATTTTCTCCAAACAGGTAGTTCAACACTTCTTCTAAACAGGTATATATTCTACATTTCCTAAATCAAACTGAGATCATAAATTCTTAACGATCTCGAAAATGTCATCAATTTCATCTTATTAGCTTATGTAATATGCTGTACAAATTTATTTCAGAAATCTCAGTTAATAAACTTAAACTCTTATTTGGGGAGTTCTATATCAAATAATCAAGATGCTTTCATTTCAGGAAGATTGACATGAGATAAAAATTTTATTTCTTAAAAAGCGGGCGCAACTTTTGTGAAATGAAGGTTAAATAATACTTGACCAAAAAAAAAAAAAAAAGAAGGTTAAATAATGCTTATGATCAAGTAGACTTAAACTATTAAGTGATGGTTTGGATTAAAATGTGGTTTGAGAATGTTTAGGTTCACTAGATTATATGGAGTGTGTTGATAGTTTCTTACAATACCGTGTTGAATGGAAAGACAATTGGTAAAGTTAATCTCAAATGTAATACCCTAAATGAGTAAAGGCATAAAATATAAAGAAAGATTTATTTTAAGTAGGGGCATATTACTCTTTGCCAAATCATCAAATGAGGGTGTTTATGGAAAAACCCGTCAACCTTTAAAGACCCTCACATGTGTGAAACCTAGCCTCATACTCATTTTTACCTAGGGTTTCCTCACTTTAGTAGGAGCATCGGACTCCCTAACCCTAAGCTCTATACATCATTGGTAAGTATAAGACCTATTACTTTCTTCAGTTTTAGGTGTTATTACACATTTTTAAGAGATTCGGACTTTGTTAATGCATAGAAAAAGGGGATTTTCAAGTAAAGAATGTATTGTAGGTCATATTTTAGAGGATGATTTATTAATAAGTAACGATTTGATGATATTCAATGGGTTTCTATTGTGATCTATAATGTTCTACATTAATCTATAAAGGTGGAACATTCAAATGGAAGGGTAATACGTAAAATCTCTCGTATCTGCGATGAGAACCTGAGTAAGTTGTTGTAACACTTTAGATTAGGACTTTTTATGTCAAATTTGAATCGTTTGTGGTGATCTCTCAAGTTCGTGCATTAATCAGTTAAGGAAACATAAAAGATTGCTCTAAGGCTTCACCAATTGTTAAGGTAATATACTTCTTTAATTGAAATCTTTTGTCTTTGTATGATTCATGGATTAAAGTGTATTTTGGAGATGTCTAATGCAAGTTTTGATAAGCAAATGAAGGATAATGGTGTTGTTAGAGTGATGATAAGTTTGGGAATTTAGATAAAAGGTTGGATGAAGTGTTTTTAATTAAAAAGGAGAAAGAACTGTAAATTAGCAAGATTACGGTCGAGAATCATGAGCGTGATTTTGACCAAAATCCTTACAAGTGTGTTTAGAGTGATGTGTGTGTATGGAATTGAAGGAATTAAGTGGGTAGAGGATCATGGCCAAGGTTTACAATAATGATCTAGGGCATGATCATATTGTTTTACAAAGAAGGAGAATCACAACTAAGGTTTATGGTCGTGATTCTCTAGGGCATGAATTGTTACTTTATAACCATAAAGGATTATGAGTGTAATCCCCAACCATAATTCCTCTAGTTATTTCCTTTCGTTTTCCTAATGTTAGTTTAGTTATTTTTGGCCTATAATTCTTATTTTTTACTCTTAAAATGCCCAAAGAAGGTTGTAAGATCTTGCTATGGTGGTTTTATCTTTCATTTTCTTTATAGATTATTCTTTTTAAGGTAGTTACAATCATATTCTTTTAGTGATTCTAGGTACGTGACACTTACTTATTGCATATAGTTGTTAAGGTAGTTTATTCCAATGAATTAATGAATGTTCAAATTAATACGATTGCTTACTACTTATGCTTAGCTCGTCTTAGGGCCCCAAAGTAGTAGATCCTTATGGAGTAATCCCGATAATCCATGCGATACATTATTCTTAGTAGAATTTTGTATGAAAAGGATTTGGAATAAATTTAGGTTGTTATAGAGGGGCTCAAAGAAGCATACCTAAATGTTAGGTTGTGATATGAACCGTGATATACTAGGGTCATGAGGACAGTTATGGTATGTATATGTGTGATTGGCATAAAAGCATAAGATAATTAAAGTAATTATGTGATTTACTTATTTTGCATTTGAATGCGTGTGATTATGTATTGTTTGTTTATGCGCATGTCTTACGTATTGGGCTTTAACTCACTGTTTATACTTTTTAGATGTAGGAATCATTGATGCACCAAAAAACTATTGAAATTGTGAAGATACTTGTTATTGTCTTTAAGATAGGAAGAAAGACAATTACATTTGTTATTTGAAAAATGACCTAATAAGATTTTGCTAAGTTAGAACTTTAGTTTAGTTTACTTAATAATTATTGTTTAAGAAATAGCTATTTTATTTAGAAGAAAAAATGATTTTATCTAAGAAATTAAAATTTATGAGAATGTTTTGAAATTTTTACAAGAATATTTTGAATTGGAGATTTTAGTTGTTTACTATACTTGACGTGTCATTAGAGGCTAGGGATACGTGGCAGTTTATAACATCCTGAGTTTTAGGGCGTTACAATAAAAGAGGCCTAAAAAAGGAGACTTGCTTTCATCTTATCTTTTTATGCTTGTAGTAGATGTACTTTCTATTAGGCTAAATTGATTGTTGGAGAATATACGTGAAGCCAACTCATTTACCTTTTATAGAAGATTCAGGTTTTTGGTTTTAATTGAAGCAAAGGTAGTTGAAGTGAACAAACTGAAAAGAGCTCTTGTGACTTATTGCCAAGCGTGGGGTTAAGAAGCTAAGCCAATTTTTCAAAGTTTATCCCTTTTTTTTTTTTTTTTTAGTTTTAACATATCTAAAGAAGTATAAGAAAGCTTGATAGAAAGCCTAATATCTCTATTGTTAGCAATCCATGTAAATATTTTAGTCTTCTTATAATATGGGGGAAATCTAATGCTAAAGCATTAGTTTGATAAAAGGAAAATGTTGTTGAGAGACCTTATAGGTGGAAATAAAAATCATTAAAGTAGATAGGAATAGAAGTTTTAATTAAAGCAATGGTCATAGTTATTCTAACCTACTTAATGGATTTCTTTAAATTCTTATTGGCATAGTGTAAAGAAGTAAATTTATTAGTCACTAAGTTTTGGTTAAGGCAAAAGGACAAAGATGGTAAAGTTATAAGAAGCTATATTAGGGCTATGACAGAGGGTGGTATGTGTTCTAAAGACTTAAGTCATTTTTAATTTGGCCTTACATACTAAAATGGCTTAGAGAATTGAGAAGATTCCCAATGCATTTGTAGTAGATAAAGTCATAGGTTTATATTTTCTAAAATCTAACTTTAAGAAAAGTCTTATTCAAAAATCAGTTTCGGCAAATTGGAAGGGAAAAAAGTTAGTATCATATTAGTTGATGAAAAATGGACTACTTTACCTAGATGGCAAATATGGATTATGGAACCAAAGACGAATCAAGCAATTCATCACAATAGAGGAGTTTAAGGTAAGAAAAAAAAATACCTCTCTATTCAAGTTCTTAAGTTGACTGTCAATAGTAGCTGTTTGACAAGAAAGGAACATATACAATCAAATTTGCATATCATCAAAGAGTTGATGGTTAAATGAAACCTAATAATAATTAACTAGCATTGTCTTTTTAGATCTCTACTCAAAAATGGAAAAAAAAAAAAAGGTTGTTGGCTTTAAAGAACTTCACCAAAAATTGGACATTTTCTATGTTGTATATGTAGTGATTCTAATCCAACGATGAAAAATCTAAGTAGTCCAATATTGTAGCATCTTTAGGTTACATGCCATGCGATGAAGATGAAAGCATCAAACATGTGCCATTGTTAAGACAATGAGTTATGGTAGAGAGAATGGGAAGCTTTATAAGGTGGTGAACAAAGTATGTTAAGACATTGAGTTATGGTAGCCAATAAGAGAAGATTTAAAGGCAAAAATGGCTACTACATGGTGGTATAAATGGAGAGATAGATGTAAGGTAATATATGAAGCATCCATCACCTATGGGCACAATGGGCTTTTTAGAGAGGTTGAAGGTATATTTCAAAACCTTAACCCTGAAGTTAAAGCAAGGAAAAGGGAAAGTTGTAGAGCTGGAAAAGTGGAGACCACCAACAACAGGGAAGATATGGATGCTTCATGGAGTAAAACGATATTGTGCCATTAAAGCTTCTACTCTCAAATATCATATAAGGTTTAGACGAATTATAACTTCTACTTAAGAATATTGGTTGATACTCTAAGTTCCTTCATTAGTCATTTATGCATTTGAGCATTTTGGATCCCCTCTTCCTTCTTATCACTCTAAGTGATCTTTCTATTTATCATCTTGTAGGCATCCCCTCCATAAACACACCCCCTGGTATGTAATCGTAGTTTAAAATAAAGAAAATAGTCTTAATTGAAAAACAAAAAGAAAAAATAAAAAAAATAGAAAAATTTAAAAAGATACGAGAAATTACAAAAAAAAAAAAAGACAATTAAAAAACAAAAAACAAAAAAATATAAAAATTTAAGAAGCTATAACTTTTTTAGGAAAATAAAATACCTTTAGGAAAGTAGGTTTTAAGAAAGAGAGCTTATTTTAGGGTTAATGGTTTGGTTTAACTTATTTTCTATTTGGATAGTTTTAGGTGATCTTATAGCTTATAAAAAATTTAGTTACACTAAAATATAAGACATGGGCCAGTAGCCTATATGGCTTAGAACTTAGTCTTGGTACGAGAATGAGTTGGATGTTTCGAGTTTAACCCCTTACATCAAGCACTTTGTGCCATTTTGTTCCCTTCCCC